>CAUYQV010178699.1:0-28552 GCA_963574575.1 Galagoides demidoff
GAGTCTCCTGCCTCTGCCTCCCAAGTAGCTGGGACCACAGGTGCCCGCCACAACGCCCGGCCATTTTTTGGTTGCAGCCATCATTGTTGTTTGGTGGGCCCGGGCTGGGGATTCGAACCCGCCACCTTAGGTGTATGTGGCTGGCGCCTTAGCCAATTGAGCCACAGGTGCCGAGCCCACTGACGTGTTTCAATAGCACCCTTCATCGAACACTGGTGCCACCACCTCCCACCGAGGCACAGGTGTCCCGTGTATCACAGTGTGAGCCAAGGGGTGTTGAAGTAACTGGAATGGATTTCCTGCCCCATCCCCAGCACCAGAAAGCACTCCCCTCATCCCCTCTCTCCCCCTCCCTCTCTCTCTCCCTCCCTCCTTGTGTTCCTCTCTCTCTCTCTCTCTCATACACACACACACACACACACACACACACACTGCCTCCTGGCATTTAGAGTGCTCTCTGTTTCCAACCTAGGGATAAACTGCTTTTTTTTGATGGAGAAAGCCTTATCCTCCCCTCCCGCTCTGCCTGTGCTCAAGCTGTCCTTTGCAGGGAATAAACATCTTTCCTCTAAACTCCAAAGGATCAAATTCTACTTTCCCTTAAAAGCCTGGTTAAAAGCCTTTTCCTCCATGAGATGCAACTCATTATCCCACCAGCCAAAATAATCTCTGCAACCCAAATCTTCTATTAATTGATTTAAACAGCTTTTTCTAACATAGTTCATAAGCTTTCCTTTCTCAGGTCCATGAGAAAGGTAAGGTGCTGGTCTGAGTCTTCAGATTCCCCAGCGAGGCACAAGGCCTGATCCTTGCGTACAGCTGGTGTTAAATCCCAACATGAACGAGCAAAGGATGGACGCCCAGCCTTTTGGAAGCATCCAATGCTCCATCTTCACCCACAACACGAGCAAATTGCTGTGGAGGATTAAGGTATTTGCCCAAATAATTTTTAAAATCAAAAGAGAACTTGGACTTAGAAACTTTGCCAGATGAAAAATTAAAACTATTTTTAAATCTTTTTCAGATCAATTTCTCAATTCTTCATTTCATTCCATATGCACAGAAAAAAGAATTTCAGACAACAAAAGAATTAAACAAAATTATTTAAAAAAAAAAAACACGCTCAGAGAGGAAGAAGGATTCAACCGATAAAAATTCAAAAACCCGCAAGTTTTACAGAGAATTATCATTCCTGTTTAATCTTACTATACCGGGCCCCCCTCTACTCTTAGTCAGTCGGAATTACTCTTGACTATTATTATTTGTTGCCTATCTGTAAAAGAAATAAAAAATAAGTAAGCAGAAAATAAAAAACCTTTTATCAGAACACAGTGGACTACCAAACATTGTATCAATTGCACTGGCAATGATCCAAAAAAAAAAGTTGCTGATGACCAACCGAGAATGGAGTTGGCACGCTGTGATACTGCTTCTCCAATGCTGACCCTGGAGCAGGGATGAACAGACTCGGGGAGCTGGCCTTACTCAACCCTGCACTTCCCCAGCCTTTTGGTGCCTGTTGCCTCAACCACACCACTTTGGAACTCTGCAGCCCACCCAGACCCACCTGAATTCTTTATTCCATTTTTTCACAAGGAGCTGCCTATCTGTCTCTTCCAGTAACTAAGAGTTGGTTTTGGTCACTATGCATTCAAGGCAGATCAACTCATACCAGCTCAGCGATGTGCCACTGCCCAGTAACCCTGGGGGTCAAAACAGCACATCCAGAAGGAAATGGGATGAGTTAGACAGCTCTTTCCCCTGGTCTGGCTGGAACAGGTACACTCAGGACAGGTTCCCATGTGTGTCCTGGGGAACACTGTTCAAGAAGAAGATGCCTCTAAAAAAACTGAGTTGTACAGTCAAATAAGTGTGGAAAAGACTATAGTCTGAATCTTCCTCTGGGGGTTTCACAGTGCATGTTGCTATGTGAAGGGTGATAAAAAGTCCTCCAGTAGGGTGGTGCCTGTGGCTCAAAGGAGTAGGGTGCCAGCCCCATATGCTGGATGTGGCGGGTTCAAACCCAGCGCCAGCCAAAAACTGCAAAAAAAAAAAAAAAAAAAAAAAGTACTCCAGTAAAAAACACCATAATACTCTGGTGAACTGAACAAGCACTACATTTATTTTGCTAGTAAACTTTCTTTCCAGTAACACCTTTTAATGTTAAAACTCAGTTTAGGAAGTTCTTAGACTACTCTACAATGAACAGCTGTGTGGCTCTGAATCTAGCTACAAGACAACTCTTGGTTTCCCTGTCTGAGAATTATTGCTTAACAAGGGGTTAGTGGAAGTGTTAAACTAGAAATGGAAGGTTTAGATTTTCTAACAACCAAACCATAAAATAATCTGAAAATTTTACTTCAAGATAGGAAAACATGTTTTTGAAACCAAGATGGAGAAAAATACATTTTTAGGTCACAGTTACAATGGCCCACAGCAGTATCTTCTTTACCAAAATATTTACAACCCTGGACCCCCAACCCTATTTTATATGCAAGTGATTACCCAGATATTTCAAATCTACTTCTCTTTCTATGGTGATAGATTCTCACCTGTTTGTTTTCAGAAAGTTCAAGTTTACAGGGTTTGAATATAGAATTGGAGAAGATAGGAGCTTAAATCTCCTGTGAAGTTATCATATCTTACACTGTTTAAATATATTTGATTTTAAAAATTGAGCCTTTAAGAAAACAGTCATTTGGCCATCTTTGATATCACTAAGAAAATATCTAATATTACATGATATACTGAAAATTCCCCCAATATCTAAGAATTAATGTTTCCGTATTTCTAGACATCCAATTTACTATGAAAGAAGACTGGAGTATTTAGTACTACGGGTACATGTATCAAAGACTTCTAAAAATCAGTTTGCCCAGACATAAAGTATCTAAAATAAAATTTATAAATGTCCTTTTAAACTTCACACAACTCCAGCAATTCAATTAAAATCTGTTCACATTTATGAAGGGAAAATCCTGATACTACGGAACTGATCTATATGTCAGATTATCAAATTTTTTTTAACATAACATTTTAACCAAACCAACCCATAAAAAGATCTATTCAGATGTAACTTCAGACGTCATTGCCTATTTCATTTTTTAAATTGAGAATTACAGAACAAAAATATGCAAAATTCCTCCTTTCCAAAACAAAGTTGGTCAATATGGCACATGGTAATACAATCGGAATTAAACATAACACATTCTAGAATTTCCATTCCTAACTTCTGGGGGGAATGGTAGCTGTTAGTGAACTTGGTTAACACTTCGATGTTAGATTGAACTTTCTCTTCACCCATTCCATTTCATGGCCAAAAGGATCATGTTTTCAAGAAGCCCTAACGGCAGTACCTTACCAGTGTAGATGCTGGCATTGGAAGCTGGGATACCAAACTGTGACTCGATGAACTTGGGAATGAAGGTAATGAAAGCAGTTACAATGGCACTCTCAGCTGTGTATGACAAACTCACAAAAAGGAATGTCATGTTGCTTAAGATCCTGACAGCTGCTCTTGGTAGGTCTACAAAATGACAAAAATGACAAATGAATGTTATAAACAATGGATGGAAAACAAAATAAAACCGAATTGTTTTTGAAATGAACTGGAAATAGCCATTCAGCAATATTTGCCACAAGAGAATAAAAATAGAAAGATCTGACGACGATTAGAAATCAATCCCCTTATTTAACAGATTTGGTTTTGGTTTGATTTTTTAAAATTTCAACCAGGATAAGAAAATTAAGTAAAGTATCTAAAAACACAACCATACACAAACATCCTTATAAGCAGTACCTTACTGATGATTCCTATTAATATTTCAAAAACTGTTTAATTTGCATTTTTTTCGTCAATTAAAACAATGTTATTCTCTGTTAAGACCTCAAAGTAAATTGGTGGGACCACACCTACCGTGCATCTTACAAGGGTACATGTGAAACTTACTAAATGTAGAATATAAATGTCTTAACACAATAACTGAGAAAATGCCATGAAGGCTATGTTAACCAGTTTGATAAAAATATTTCAAATTGTATATAAAACCAGCACATTGTACCCCCATCAATGTACTGCATTAATGTACACAGCTATGATTTAATAAAAAAAATTATAAATTGAAAGACCTCAAAGTATACTAAATGTCTACTGTACCTGCAATACAGTCCTAAAATACAATTTTTATTTCACTCAACTACCATTTCTCGGAAAAAAGCACTCTGAGTTGACATCTCCCTGGCCCTGCATGGCAGATGTCCACAGCAGAGCAACAGGTATGTCTGGCTCTCTAATCTCACCATGAAACACAAAATAATCACGGCTTACAAAGCTAACAGGCCATCAGGTCAGACACTCCAACGCACTCGGACTGAAGAACAAAGAGTCATGATCTTCAAAGGGGAAAGAGATTCCCACGATGGGCCCTACCCCTCAAAGAAGAAAGAAAAGTCTCATTCTTGAGCCTAAGCATTTATTTCATAGAATTTGCTGTTGATATACTTCAGAATCTATGTGCAAGTATTTTCACTGTAGCGTGGTTTAAAATAACAAAAAAAAATGAGAAAATTTAAATGTGTATCAGTGGGAAATGTTTAAATACATTATGGTACAGCTATATAATGGAACATGATGCAATTGTTAAAAATGAAATATAGTCATATGCACCAGTGTAAAAGAACTCCAAGACATATCAGAGCAAGCTGCAAAAATACACATGCATGAGTGAGTAATCATGTGTAAGTAAAAATAAAACAAACCAAAACAATGTATTTATACATGGTCAGACGTATGCTTTGCAGTATACATAATAGGAAACTATTAAGGGCTTAAGTTCTGTGAGTAACATGAGGATTGGGAAAGAGAGGAATAAAAGGAGATTCTTGTGTGTGTGTATACTTTTGTATTTTTTGCTTGTTCGTAATGTGAATTAATGTATAATTATATATCACCCCACCCTGAGCTTCAGCTGAGGCTCCAGGACAGAGAGCTATCAAGCACAACAATATACATAGCGCAGAAACATGAACAGCTAAAAAAGGAAGAAGGGGATATAAATTTATGTAATCTTTACATATTTTCACAAAAAAGGTAAGTTTCACTATTTTTGACAATACACTCCTCTCAGAGAACAGTTATCTCCTTATGTTCCAACATAATAAAATCATTTCATTACTATTAACCAACAACTCTTATTAAAACTCAGAATGTCAAGAGACTACTCCTCATCTTCATTTTAACATTTCAATTACACTTTCAACATCTTAATTTAATTTTTAAAGTTGAGATTAACATTTTGAAAGCAACATTAAGATGCATGATTCGGTTTTGAATACGGGAAAAAAACACCAGAGAAAAATATAATCAAAGTACTTCATAAAATTATCCTATGTTCTCTCAGAAACACTGTAAATTAAAGTCATTTAAAACTTAAAAATTAGGAAGTTAAAAGTACAAACGAACATTTAAGGATTCAGATTAAGCTTAACATTATATTAAAAGCCAATGTGTTGAATCTAAAAACATCTGGAGAAAATATGAAAGAAATTCTTCATAAAATAACATGCACCATAGGAATATTTTAAGAGATACTACTTTTATTAAACTGCTTTTACTTTCTGAGTCATTTTGTATGATAGAACAGTGTTCTAATGTTAAGGGTAACTAAGACTACATATGATGGTTCTTTCCTCTTTTACAGGCATTAAAAAAAAATCTGCCATTATTTAAGAAGAATGAGTAAAAGTTTAGGCTTGCAACAACTCTGTTAGCTTTCTCCTCTCTCCCAACTCTCTCCTTGCCCTTTACTGGGGCTGAGCTTTCGCCTTACCTGTCCTTCAAGAGTGGGGCATAGACGGCAGAGTAGATGGGGCTGTACCTTTAGTAAGTGAGGCTGAGTATTTTTTTAACATAAAATGGGGATTTTGCAAATACATATATACAATGAGAATAATGGATCAGTTTTCTAACTGCCAAGTAAGAAAGTTAACAAATATGGAAAGGGGGGCAGTTAGATATCAGATTGGAAGCGGGGGTCTTGGTATAACAGACCGTGAGCGTGAGCATGTATGCACGTGTGTATACACGTGTCTATCCTAACTCTGTCTGCTAACAGTAGTGGGAGCTCAGTAGGAATGAGCCCATCTAGCACCCAATTCTTGATTTCTAAAAACAATTTTCCAGTAAAAGGAACCAGAGCTCCTTGAAAAAATGTCTACCTTCAGAGCTGAGACAGAGAAAATACAAGATAACCCTGGGAAATCTTTGAAAAAGAAAGTAAAGTGGTTTTAGAGTGATGAGGACTATCAGGACACAGAATACAGCTTGAAGAATTTCTAATGGCCAGTCTGGGACAGTTAGTTAGAGCTCACTTACTGCTAGAACCAGTAAATAAAAGTCTAATAGGAATAAGGGATGGTACATCCTCATCATTCACGGATTCTATTTCCAGAGTTGTCTGCTCACTACAACTTATTTGTGACCCTAAAATCAACACTTACAAAGCTTTCAATCACATGCAGACCAACCAAAAATCTGAGTCATTCAACACTCACTTTCCCAGCTGAGGTGAGACCAGGTGAAATTCTGCCTTCTTATTTCAGCTCTCGTATTGTAAACGAGTGTCCTTTTCATAACACATTGTCATCTTTTTCAGACGTTTGTGCTTTTTGTTGGTGATCTTGTTACTTAAAATGGCCTCAAGTGTAGCGCTGCAGTGCCGACTAGGGTTCCCAAGTGCAAGAGGCTGTGACCTGGCAGGTCAGGCACCCTTGCAGTTCAGCTGGCCGTGAGTTCAACATTAAAGAATTAATAACGTGTTAAATAAGAGGTCTTTGCACGGAAAGACACATAAAAAAGGGTTGTGTATGGAGTGGTTGATGACTACGCTGGGACAGGAACCCGACACTATACCTCCTCCCTGATAAGCAGGGCTCAGCATTGGCTAAATCAGCGTCCAAGGCAACTTCATAGCACATAACAACTGCCTCAAAAATATCTCCTCCTCACAAAGTACTTATAAATTACTTATTGATTGATTAACTGTATTATACTTATCAACTTCAGAACCCTGGCAAATACAATCTTATCCATCAAGAAAAGTTAGCCTAGGCCAGATATGGTGGCTCACACTATAATCCTAGCATTCTGGGATGAGGCCATTGCACTCTAGCCCAGGTGACAGAGTGAGACCCTGTCTCAAAAAAAAAAAAAAATTAAAAAAGAAAAGAAAAAGGAAGTTAGCCTAACAGGCAATAAGGAAATTAACAATTCATGTTAATAGCATTTCAGTGGTACCCTGTAAAAGTGCATAAATCAGGATACATAATAAACTCAAACTGAGGGATAGTCTGTCAAGTTAATGGCTTATACTTTTCAAAAATAGCAAGGTCAGGAAAGATGAGAAATTGATTCAAATTAAACTAAAAGACACAAATCTAAATACATATGCTCTGGGACTGATTCTTGGACATAACGGGCATTACTGGGATTATTGGCAAAACTCGACGGTAGCATCACATCAGTGTTAATTTCCCAGTTTTGATGGTTGCCCTCTGGTCATGTAAGAGATGTCTTTGTACTTAGGAAACATGCATTGCCTTATTAGGGGACAGTAAGGTATCATAACCTTGATATCTCAGAAATGTTAGTTATGATGGGTTCAGGGTACATTGGAGTTCTGTGTGATACTTCTGCAGCTTTTATGGAAATTCAAAATTACTTCAAAATACAAAGTTTAAAAAAAGCTGTTAGCAGAGAAGTTGTTAAATCCATAAATTTGCAACCAAATACCTAATTGGTATGCTGCAAGATATATTTTAGATCGGTCTCTTGGTGTCATTTATAACTGCGTCATTATAAAATCAAAGATGCAGTAAAAAGCCTGATGAAAGAGAGATGATGAAATAATCATAGTAATTATCATTTTTGATCATTTAATACTAATTTGTAAGATTTCTTTCTTATAAATTCAATTGTGAGAGAAGCTGACACTAAGACCAAGAATCACCTTACTCAATGATAAAGAAGGAATAAAATTCAATACAAAGCACTAAAATTCAAGAGAATGTAAGGTAGGCTATACAGAGAGCTCACTTTTAAAAGAAATGCTAACAGCAAGGACAGCAAGGATGGACCTTTGCTCCTTCCAGATGTACACAGAGGGCAGCACAGGTGGCACCACCACTCGGGGCCCATGGTCCAGGGGTTACAGTGCACTCCAGTCACAACGGCTATGCTGTGACAAGTGTGATGTTCCCAATGGCCTTAAGAACCTTTAGTTAGGCTCAGTACCCATAGCTCAGTAGTTAGGGTGCCGGCCACATACACCAGGGCTGGCAGGTTCAAACCCACCCCAGGCCTACTAAACAATGATGAAAAATAAAAAAAAAAAAAAAAAAAAAAAAAAGTCGGTGCCTGTGGCTCAACGGAGTAGGGCGCCGGCCCCATATACCCGAGGTGATGGGTTCAAACCCAGCCCCAGCTAAAAACTGCAAAAAAAAAAAATAATAATAATAATAATAATAATAATAATAATAGCTGGGCATTGTGGCAGGTATCTGTAGTCCCAGCTACTTGGGAGGCTGAGGCAAGAGAATCGCTTGAGCCCAAGAGTCTGAGGTTGCTGTGAGCTTTGATGCCACAGCACGCTACCCAGGGTGACACAGTGAGACTGTCTCAAAAAAAAAAGGAAGAAGGAAAGAAATCTTAAAGAACATTTAGTCAATGTTTCAGAAAATCTGAGATGTGTAGTGTGACTGGATTCTTGAGGAAACTGCTAAGTGACCATGCTTATCAGCAACTGAATCAGTTTCAGCTAGGCTGAGAATAATTTATTCTTCTCCAAACCTCACAGACCACACCATGATATAAGGCAGTAGGTAGTGATATAGTCCTATTTTTTGACCATGAGTCACACTTAAGTTTCAGCACATGGGAACGTTTTATACTTATTCATAAAAGACGTCTATAATTGGACATATCTATCAGACTAAGGTCTTTACCTGGAAGAACAAAACTTTAAATGAGTGTCAATTTCAGTGAGCCTGAAAGATACGGCCCTCTTTTCCAGTGGGCAGAGGGAGGAATTTACTGGCAGTTTATTTTCCAGTAAGAAATGGTGAGAAATGTATTCCACTCCGGAGAGGGACCTGAGAGCACCGGCCACACTGCAGGACCCTCTTTCCATGGCTTCTTGTATGGAAGCTGCAGGGTTTTCACCATGAGACCTGATATCCCCAAATGAGCTGAGTGGACCAGGGAAGGAAGCTGGACTCACAGCCACGAGTGGCCGGGGACACCCTGTGTAAGCAAAGATTGGCCAACCACTTGACTTTGATTCCCCTGGAATGTTTGTATTTGAGATATATTGAATGATAATTACACAGGGCATATGAAGATCTGGGTGAGAGACAAAAGTAAAGAAAAGGAAGTGAGCCTGGAGCCACGGGGGAGCCCGCAGAGCCACGTGGGACTGCAGGGGCCCAGCTGCAGGGGCCTCTGCTCTCTTCTAAAGCTTTATGCTAGAACCCCAATATCTCAGGTAGCTTGAATTGCTTCTGTCCTTTACATCTGGAAAGCACCTAGATCATGCCTTTTTGCTCTTGTCTTAGATTATTAAAACAAACTTAAAATAAAAGGATATATTTAAAAAGATATGCCAATGGGGGGGCTAAGCAAGAGAGGAAGGCCCAGCTAGCCAGAACTCCACCCGGCAGCCAGCCTGCCAACAGCACTCTCCATCGGATCCTTGGCAAACGTCAGACTTATCCACGGGGTAAGGTGTCTGCTCCTGTAGGAAGTGCCCACAGGCCCTCCAGAAGGACTTGGGGCTTCCCTGTCTGTGCTGCCCCTGCATAGCTGTATGTGTCTACCAGCCTGGTCTTTTTAGGAGACTGCAGACACTATGAGTGCAGGTCCATGGTGTACCTACCTGCACGCCTTCAGCTCCCACCTTTCATCCAGACTGTAACAGGCACTCAAAAAATACTCTTGCAATGTACTTATATAGTAACATTCTTTATTATATCATTACAGTAATTTATACTAAAATAATACCCATATGCTTGTGAGAAAATGTAGTCTATTCCAAAGGTGCATAACTTTCTCCTGGGAGTGAGTTAGTCTTAAAGCATAAGTAATAAATGAAGGGTGGTCCACAGCAGTGGACTTACCAAAAACAGAAAAATATTATAGGAAGGACAGAACAGATGATCTCTGGGTTTTTTATTATTATTATTTGAGACAGAGTCTCACTTTGTCACCCTTGGTAGAGTGCTGTGGCGTCAAAGCTCACAGCAACCTCAGATTCTTGGGCTTAAGCGATTCTCTGGCCTTAGCCTCCCAAGTAGCTGGGACTACAGGCACCCACCACAACACTCAGCTATTTTTTAGAGACAGGGTCTTGCTCTTACTCAGGCTGGTCTCAAACCTGTGAGCTCAGGCAATCCACCTGCCTCGGCCTCCCACGTACTGGGATTATAGGGGTAAGCCACCGCGCCCGACCCAGATGATCTTTTTTAACATATGGTTCTTTAAAGCTAAAGAATCCTTAGTGGATTTAGCTAAGATTATAAACTGAAAAGTCCAAAAAAGAAAAATTAAAATGTTAATAGGAGAAGCAGCAAATATACAACATTTCATTTATCCAGGAAAGAGGTATTTTATGTGCTTAAAGTTTTAGATATCTGAGCAACCGCCTCTTTGAATAACAAAACTTTAAATATTTTTGTCCGATGGACTGGCACTATTAGGCAATCCACAGCATAATTTGACATTACCCTCAAACTTCAAAGTCATATTTATGAATACTGATTTATATATGCTAGTTAACTTTCACATGTTTTTAACCTCTCATTTATTTTCTGATTTGTTTTTTGGGGTTGCAAGAAAATTCCTTCTCCATGATGTGTCCTTTGTCTATTTTACCTTTAACTACTACCATTCTGCTCCCACATCAATTTTTCTCTAATATGTTCTTCTAAAGAGCCCTTCGAAAAATAAACATAAGCTATGAATTTTGTTCTCCTGACATCTTTTTATTTTTAATTTAAACTGGAGCTGGACTGAGGAGTAGCGCTTGCTTTATTATTAGACAAAACAGATTAATTATTATTACTATGAAGCAGTTGACCAAATTTTATTGCCTGAAAACTTAAATTTCTACTGAGATATAAATTATAAACATTAAATAACAAACAAACATACTGACCCCACTTAATACTTTTCATAACATTTTGAAATGAATAGCCTCAGACAGAGAATCTCTTCCAATAGAAAAAAAAATTATCTGAAGTTAATCAGCCCATGCAGTTTATTTTCCTTGTTATGTTTAAATTAAGCTAAAACACATACTTTAAAAAAAAAATTTATTGAGGTGAAATTCACAGAACATAAAATTAACTATTTTAAAGTGAACAGTTCAGTGGGATTTAGTACAGTCACGATGTTGTGTAACCACCACCTATATCCAGTTTCAAAATGTAAAATTAAAAAAATAAACATTTATTTTCAGAAACAGGATTGGAGGCCAGGTGCAGAGGCTCATGCCTATTATCCCAATGCTTGGGAGGCCAAGGCAGGAGGATTGTTTGAGTCCAGGAGTTCAAGATAAGCCTCAGTAATGTAGCGAGACCTCATCCCTACCAAAAAAATGTTAACAATTAGCCAGGCACGGTGGCCTGCACCTATAGTCCTAGCTAGTGGAGAGGCTAAAGTGGGAAGATTGCTTGAGCCCAGTAATTCAAGGTTATAGTGAGCTATGGTTGTGCCACAGCACTCTAGCCTGGACATAAGAGCAAGACCCTGTCTCTAAAAAAAAAAAAAAGTTTTTTTTCACTTTTATTTTATTTTTATGTACTTTCTAGTTTTCTATATGTTGTCTATGGCTCTATCACCCTAAATGTGCCTGATTTTGTCTGATCTATATAAATATATCTATTATATTAAGAAAAACACTGCAGTTTTAAAAGGATGCAGAAATCTGTCGTCGCAGGGGAGAAATCTTCCCTGGCTCAGGTGGCTAACTTAGGAATTCCTTCCTCTCTTCCTTCTATCTTCCCTAGAATGTACATACTTCCATTTTAACACTTAACATATTATATTGGTCTATTTTCCTTTCTGCCTCCTTTTGAGGGCCCCAACTGTGACTTTTCATATATGAATACTGAGTTCTTGGTCCCGTACTAATTGCTCAGGAAAGATATTTGTGGAAGCAAGAAAGGAAAAAAAGAGAAATTCCTCAAGTAGGTATTTCCAGCCACCTATCTCAATAATTAAATGATATGTGGGAACCCATCTAGTTCTTTCCTGAAAGCCTTAGACAATGCCAATTTCGTATATATGGGTAGAATCTGAGGGCAGAGTGATTGAACAGGCAGATAAAGGCAGCTTACCCAGACTGAAGTCAAACCAGGCAAAGAATTCACATTGAACACAAAGAGACCCAGAAATGGAAACGACCAGAGAGCAAGGTCACTGTTGTATAAAAGGCTGGGATTTTTATTGATAAAATAGAGAATAATGTGATACTGCCAAAAGACAGGGTGCTTTTCCTAACACACAGGCAGAACCAAGGCCTTATCTGTGAGGGCTGAGGGAAGCCCTCGGAAGGGGAGGGGGGGTCAGGTGGAATAACGGAGATGGGGGTACTTCAGAGGGTAACTGTAGCTGAAAGAGGCCAGTAAGCAGATACTCTGCCTAGAACACAGACGCCTCTATGTTAATTACACTTTTTATTTTCCGTACAATAAAATGTTTTGACATCTTAAGAAGCTTGGTGGCCTGAGAGCAATTGCCCACCCAATTCTCAGAAATAGCAAAAAGGCTCAGCTCAGTGGGAGCACACTTTTATAGTGAATCAACCAATCCAAGTGTGCACCCCCAATTACCTTCTTGTCTAACTCACATAACAGGCCAAGATTCCCACTTCCCTAAATCACCCAGGGCCAGGGCTAGGCCCCAGACGTCTCTGTTTGCCCAGGGCCACCGACATTATTCAAACCAGTCAATCCCAAGCTGTCTCCCAGAACCCTCTGATAACGCTCTGGCCTAGGCTCTGGCCCTCACCCCTAGGGCTCTGCATGGCAGAGGGTAACTCCTTCAGCTACAGTTACCATCCATTCAAAAGTCACAGTGCCAGGGTGGCGCCTGTGGCTCAAGGGAGTAGAGTACTGGCCCCATATGCCGGAGGTGGCAGGTTCAAATCCAGCCCCAGCCAAAAACTGCAAAACAAAAAAAAAAAAGTCACAGTGCCTTTCATGTGCCCTTCTCTTGAAAAATATAAGTAACAAATTTTTCTTTCTGGGCAGTAACCTCATCACTCTCTTTAAATGAAAGTCATCTCTTTAAATGAAAATCCTATGGGTACAGATTATCAAATAGCTTCCTTTAACATCTCTTCATGAAATTCCTTGATTCCCTCCTTTTATAAGTACTTGAAATACATTTGGCCTTCCATATCTGTGAGTTCCACATCCATGATTCAACCAGCCACAGATCGAAAACACTGGGGAGGCTGGGTGCCTGTGGCTCAAGTGGCTAAGGTGCCAGCCACATACACCTAAAGTGGCGGGTTCGAATCCAGCCCAGGCCGCCAAACAACAATGACAGCTGCAACCAAAAAAATAGCTGGGCATTGTGGTGGGCACCTGTGTTCCCAGCTACTTGGGAGGCGGAGGCAGGAGACTTGCTTGAGCCCAGGAGTTGGAGGGTGCTGTGAGCTGTGATGCCACAGTACTCTACCCAGGGGGATAGCTTGAGGCTCTATCTCAAAAAAAAAAAAAAAATTGGGGAAAAAGACAAATGTAGGCCTCCGTGCTGACCATGTATAGGCTTTTTCTCCTGTTATTGTTCAGTACAGTGTGACAGCATTTATGTAGCATCTACATTGTATTAGTAATCTAGAGTTTATTTAAAGTATACAAGAGGTTTCTGAGATCCTTGATTGTTGAAAGAAAGGAAAGAAGGAAAGAGAGAGAGGGAAGTAGGGAGGGAAGGAGAGAGGGATGCAGGGAGGGAAGGAAAAAAGGAAGGGAGGCAGGGAGGAAGGGAAGAGAGAGGGAAGGAAGAAAGTGAGTGAGAGGATGTGAGTAGGTTATATGCAAATGCTACACCATCCTATATCAGGGACTTAAGTATCCATAGGGAGTCCCAGAATCATGGGGTGGGGGGACAACTATATTTAATTGTTCCTTTACCTCTTACCTTTTGATTCCTATGATTTGAATACTTTAAAGCCCTTTAGTGCATCAAAAACTGGTGAAAACATGATCATCCTGCAGTGAAAACTTGAGTAACTTCCTTCTGGCCTATAAGACTTGCACCATCCTGAGGCTCAGAGCCGAGGAAGCTGTGGTGCCCTGGGAGGGGAGAAGGGAAGGCGGACGGGAGCCCCAGAGCTGCCAGTCCGGTCCCGGAGGCCTCCCTGCAGACTAGTGCATAGTGGCTATGCATGAATCGGATCACACAGTAAGAAGAAAAAGGCAAAGACAGGAAGAGAAACAGAGAAGAGGATGAAAAAACCCAACTTGATCTTGTTGGAATCTGGTGGACAGTAACAAACTTCAGTGAAATTTCAGGAACCACAGCCATGGAAATGGATAAAGGAACCTACATACATGCACTTGACAATGGTCTTTTCACACGGGGGGCCCACATAAAGAAGCTGATGAGGGCCCCAGTCCTCCTGAACAGTGTACAGCTGTCAAACTGTCTGATTCCAGAATTGCCCTGAAATCTGACTATGGAAAACATCTTGGTATAAATTCAGATGGACTTGTCCTTGGGTGGTCAGACACAATTACACAGAGAGAGCAGTGGGAACCAGGCTTTCAAGATGGAAAATGGCTTTACTGGACTCAACTAGCTGCCTTATTAGATGCAATGAAGCAGGTCACATAGAAGCAAAAAGTCAAATAGCAGGAGAAGAAGTGATAAACATTCGGTCCTGTGCTGAAAGGGAACCCAAGAAAAGAGACAATGTCCCAGAAGAAGACAAAGGGAACGTAAAGCAGTGAAATCAGTCACGTAAAGAAATTTCAGAGCTCCAAGACCACAAACTTAAAATAAGTCAAGAAGATAGTAAAATTCTTAAAAAGGCTCAGAAAGATGGATTTTTGCATGAGACCCTTCTAGATAGGAGAACCAAATTGAAAGCCAACAGATACTGCAAATGACCAGGATTTTTGTTTTTGCCCTTTTTGTTTTTTTCTGAATAAAATATTAGAAGTGCAAGAAAAAGAAAAAGACTTGCACCATCCCGTGCATGTTCTGGGTATATAGCAGGTATACTATATACTTTTCTATGCTTGTTATCTGGGGTGCCTCAAACTATTTTCAGTTAGGCTTTTTTCATATAAAAAAGCAAAACCAAATTTGCCTGTTGTATACAACATGGCCAAAATATAATAGGACCTACGTACCCCCATTTCCTGCTCATTTTCTTTGAAATAAATGAGCCCTGGGGTCCCCCAATCACAAGTTCCCAGTAAAGTATTCCAAGTTCTTCCCCTCCAGAATACACCAGCACATGGTACTTGCTGGTTGCCTGGAAGAGACAGAAGGAACCAGATGACACCAGCACACCACAGTCCCCTGGCGTCTTAGCACATCTAGCCACGACCAGCTCACCTGTGACACGTGGGCAGAAACAGCAGCCGTCAGGGCCCAGAATACATTGTCAGGGCTCTGGACCATCTTCCTCATTTAAATCTGACATTAATGAGTATTTTTATGTATTTTTTTAAGTAGAGGCAACTCTGAAGAGTTAGCCCACAGTTATTTCACTGAGTATAAAGAAAGAGCTTTTGGGGCAGTGCCTATGGCTCAAGGGAGTAGGCGCCAGCCCCATATGCAGCAGGTGGCGGGTTCAAACCCAGCCCCGGCCAAAAACTGCAACAAAAAAAAGAGTTCTCTTTGGGGGTGGGGAGGATTCTTTGCCAGGCCCATTTCTATTCACGTTTTATCCATAAAGCCACATGTCCAAATCTAAAGGTTTGGCCTATTGCAAAAATACACAAATATAATCAAATACAAGTAAAAGAGAAGTAAAACAAAGAAATGGATACAGAGAAAACAAACAGACCAGAATGTCAACACCAGGGAAAAGAACTAACTGTGGCCGTAAGAGTTTCCCTGAGCTGCAGATTTGACTCTGAGTTTCCTGGGCACCAAAAAAGATGTTATATAATTATCCTAATTCTCAGTCTCAGAGAGTGGATGGGGGCCCAGCAATCTGGGTTTTACAAAGCGTTCATGGTGATGCTCCCGTAGGCTAAGTTCAAGCACCCCTGTTATAAAGAAATGAGATTTAATAGAAAGGGCACCAAATAATAATCCTATGGTAAATCCGAGAAATTCAAGCAGCTGCAAACATAAAATTAAAGAGCAATTCAGCAAAGGCAATATGCAAAAGGGCTAAGATAACACAGCCTAGGTGTGTGGCTTTTGGTGACCCCGCTTTTACTAAGTCTGAAATGGAGCCTAATACATCCATAGGTTTTAAAACACCTAGCAAAGGGACACATGCTATAGTTCTAGAAGTTCTTGAGCAACTCAAATTCAAAATTTATTCCTTCTTTCTCTCCCCTCTAGTTCCCTTCCCCATTATCTAAGTTGAAACCTCAAAACTGCCATAGGTACCATCCTCCCCATCACTGTCATATCAATTCTCATATCCTATGGAAATGACCTCTCTCTTTCTTCTTCTCATTCAATAATTCATTCATCAAATATTCACTGAGTACTTACTAAGTGGTATAAACTCAACAGGGGATGTGATCAACAACAACCACAAAGCTGTGCCTTGGTGGAGCTTATTTTCTTACCAGGGAGACAATAGATAAGAAAATGAGTGAAATACATATAGTAGGTTAGTAATGAGTGTTGAGGGGAAAAATAAAGAAAGGAAGGAGTGCAGAAGCTTTGGAGAGGAACTTGGAGACTTTAAACAGGGTGGCTAAGGAAGGCCTTGCTGAAAAGGGGCCAGTTGAGTAAGACTACCCTTAAGAGCATTCCCAGCACAGGCCTGGCAGGTGCAAAGGCCCTGAGGTGAGAGCATGTCTGGCACGTTTGGGAACCAGCAATGAGCCAGTGTGGTTGAAACAGAAAAAACAGATGAGACCAAAAAAAGGATATGGGATAAAGAGATAACCGGAGCTGAGATCACATAGGTCACAGAGGAGGGGACCTTTCTGTGAGCCAGGTAGGAGTTTGAGCAGAGGACTGGCATTGTAACAGGGTCCCCCTGGCTGCTCAGTCCAAAGCAGACTGAAAGGGTCAAAGCAGGAGAACCTGCCCAGCAGACTGCTGGCCTCGCCTTCCTCTCTACTGGCCAAACCCTCTCACCTGGGCTCTGTCCCTAGCTTTACACACGGGTCCCCTCCCTCCAGCCCACTCCTTTCTCTCCTGAATCTACCTCTTAGAGTGCAGCCAAATCCTGTTCATACCTCTCCACGCCCCATTAGGGAAGAGTCTTGTGAAAAGCTGCCCCTCCCAGTCACCACTACATAGACTACCTTACCTTCCCAACCTGTCTCCTCAATCTCTACCACATACCTGTAACCCACCAGCAACAGAAAACTTGTTCAGCATTTTCATCTACACAGGTCTACCTTCTGGCCTGTGCTCTGCTGCCTGGAATATGCCTACACATCTCCATCTCCACCTACAGAAATTCCCTCAATCTTTCAAGGGTCATCTCAAATGCCACCTCCCCCAGGCAGCCTTCCCTGATTTCTCTACTAGATGTTCCCTCGCCAGCCTCTGACCTCCACACCACCATATCTATCTCTTCTTAAGGTCTTTCACTTATTTCTATCTGTACTTGGCCTTCCACCCCAGTGGACTCTAAGGTCTCTGAGGATAAACCATGGCTGATTCATCTTTACTACTACCACATTCTGTAAGAGGGAATATTCACTGAGTTTAATGATGTCAACCTTTTATCCTCTGATGAACAAAATTCTGTAACTTTCTATGGCCTCTTTAACTCAGTTCATCACCTAAGTGTAACCATTTTATTTAGTTAGCATTCGAAGTATTGCACTCTAACACAGACAAAACTCTAGCAGAGAAGAATTTGTTGCCATTTATGCTGAAGTATAATGCTAAGCAATTAAGCTTGAAAGGTTAAAAATGGACACAAAAGTACAATTTTTTTTTTTTTTACAGTGAGCTGCCACCAATATTTTTGTAGATAGGAAGATGCCCAGTTAAATTTGGAGGGTTTTAAAATGCTAGACCTCAAACCCCAGGAAAATTGATCCACTTAAATATTTTAAGTGTTTATTTTTATTGGTAAGATTTTGATGGAATCAATGCTAATCTCTTTGTGGAATGTAATGCAGACACACTGAGAATTCTACTTTGCCCTTTGTGGGGTTTTAAATCAGCCCTATTCCTGCATAATTTATAATAAGAATATGAAAACACTGAGTCTGATTTTCCCAATGTCTGTCATAAAAATGTGGAGACAGAATGGAAAGTGCAGTAAATTTCCTTCTCTCATTCTCTCAGCAACAGAATTTCTGCAAAGGGCACCATTCTCTATGGCCCAAATAGTTCACTTTTTAAGGAAGTGTAAGTTACCAACTTCCATCCACCTCTTCTTTGGAGGAGTTAATACTGGTATTCAACTTTCAAATATAAAATAAAGACCAAAATAAAGTCCTGCTCCAGAAAAAACAAAAGATCTGGGACTCACAGTCAGATATATTTAGTTTAGTTTTGTTTTGTGACAGTCTTTCTCTGTCACCCTGGGTAGGGTGCAGTGACGTCATCATAGTTCACAGCAACCTCAAACTCCTGGGCTCAAGCAATATTCCTGACTCAGCCTTCTAAGTAGCTGAGGCAGGCGCCCACCATAACACCTGGCTAATTTTTCTATTTCTAGGAGAGATGGGGTGTTGCTTTTGCTCAAGCTGGTCTTAAACTCCTGAGCTCAAGCAATCCACACACTCCCTCCAGCCTCCAGGAGTGCTAGGATTACAGGAGTGAGCCATCCCACCCAGCCTCAAA
The DNA here is from genome assembly GCA_963574575.1 of Galagoides demidoff. Classification (NCBI taxonomy): domain Eukaryota; kingdom Metazoa; phylum Chordata; class Mammalia; order Primates; family Galagidae; genus Galagoides; species Galagoides demidoff. Next base: position 19,013 of record CAUYQV010178699.1, read on the forward strand.
GTCAGATTTAATTCAAAATGAAAGCTTTGCAAACATTCTTTAATGCGAGACCTCGATAGCGAATCTCAGCTTTGTAAAAACATACAAATGATATCACTAGCAGAGTGATTCCCAGAAATTTAAGTTGTCCTTTTGAAACATAGTAAACATTAGACAGTCACTTCCTTCAAATGATAAATACTAGATAACTCTAAGCAGTGGTTCTCCAGCTTCCTAATGCTGTGACCCTTTAATACAGTTCCTCATGTTGTGGTGACCCTCACACACGAGGAGTGGTGTCTCAGTTCCTAAGACCATTGGGAAATATGTGTTTTCCGATGGTCTTAGTTGACCCCTGTGAAAGGTGAAAGGGTCGTTCGATCCCCAAAGGGGTCATGACCCACAAGTTGAGAACCGCTGCAAGGAAATCAATGTGTACCAGATAAATGTGAATTAATTTTAAATATTCTGATTGAACAATATTCTAACATCATCAATATCACTTGAATCATTTTTAGCAAAACATTTTCAATTAAAACAGTATTTTTTTCCTAACAAGACAAAGTGCCTCTTAAATTTCCAATTTTGATACAAGTAGAGAATCCAGTACAATTGGAAGAACAAAGTGAATCAGCACTGTCTCCCGATCGGGAGGCCTAGCGACAGAAGCGGGATCGGTCATCACAAGGTATAGAGTGAAAAAGAAAAATTTATCATAAATACTACCAAGAAAATCAGAATAGAATTAGATTTTATAAACCAACCACCCATCACTGTTCAAAGACCCCTGTTACTTTTGCTTTTGAAAGAAACTACCCTGAACCATCAAATTGAATGTAGCAAAGACAGAGAAAAACAATACCTACCAGTAAAAGAAGATATTCAACAAAATACGGTAAAGATTCAATTTCCAAAAATTATTCATAAGTGGTGCAGTGGCTTTTATCACTTTTGAACCTGCATGTCTAAGTGCAGCAGGCCCAGGACAACTCCAAGGAATTTAATGGGGAGGCTCAGAGCATGCTGGGTGGGCAGATTGGCCATGAGGCACTGGAAGAGAGGACAGGGTGTGGGGACTCGGGGACACACCTCAGATCACCTTGCTCACAGAGGGAGGCAGCTGGGTGTTTATCAGTCATCTGGTTAAGACTTCTTTAGGGGATGGGAGGCTGGGTGTTAATTCCTTGATATTTGAAGACTGCCTCCGGCAGGAGCCAAGCAATTTTCCCAGCCTACAAAGAAAATCTTCAGACAAATGAAGCCAGTTTGGGCAGCAGGTGGCCCTCTGCCATGAAACCAGTAAGGTCCAAGATTGTGGATGGGGCATCGATGGCACTGCCTCTCTGGCATCCTCCAAAAAACTTCATTCCCACCAATGGCTGTATGCACTGTTGGCATTTAATAGCAATCTTCTCCCTGTTTACTCTCCAAGATGGTATTTTACATTCAAGTAATCTACCTCCAAGCTATAAAATATACAATTTTATCTTACCCATGCCTTAATGTTCCCCATAAATTAAGATTCTAAGCCTATCCTCTTTTAAATTCTTTAACATCAACTTTGTCTGAATGGAGCTGTTAAAAACCACTCCTTTGCTAATAGCCATGAAAAATGATGGGCTGGCCAACTCAGGAAGAGTTCAGGCCATGCTTGCAGCCACAGAATCCTTTCTGCTATCAGAGAAGAAGAAGTCACTTTGGCAATTCCATAAGTCCATTCTGTCACAAAACAATGGGGAGGAGGAGACCCCATCTAAAACTAAAACCCCATCAATGAAATGTCACTTCATTTGCTTTCACAAATACAGATTTTAAAATAGTCCCATCTATTATTATTCTTATAATAACAGATGAGATCTGCAGGGACAGGTCCATAACGTGTTAGTAACTTTGCTCCGGGCCTGAAAGAGTCCTCTTTCGCCTTCCTGCACCTGTAGTCAAAAGGAGATGATAATGTGCTTACAGAAATTTTGCCTTAAAAAATTTGACTGACATCAGCACCTGATAAATATTATGTTTCACAATTTATACCAAAAAGAATCAATTCAGAGAATTCAAGAAACAAAGCTGAAACTAATGGGAGTGTAATATTATAGGTTTCCAGAATTAAAAGGACTGACTGTCATTCAAAAAATATACACAATACTGAACAAATATTGTCTGGCCAACATCAGTTCAAATCTTTTAAGTTTCAGATTGTCTGATCTACTTCTAATATGATCATTATTTATAGTTAAGAGAAATAAAAATGAAGAAATAAATGAGCACATCACTGAAACTTTGTGAATGTTTCTACACTGGGTTTGGAGGTGTGTGTCCTGGCCACCCTTCTCTGCGCCCATGTGCAAGCACTTGAGAGAGGTACTGTTAAAAGAATCCCCTTCTGGTGGTAGGTTTTATACACGTCCTTCTATACACACGAGGCCACACTAACAAAGCCACTGTGCCTTTGAAACAAACCACCTGTTACATAATTCAGTATTTTAAAAATCATATATTTCTAGTTCCAGTAAATGATACAAACATCTGTATCTTTATGATCTAAATCAGTGCTGCTCAAACTATCTCTGAGGAAGGACCATTTTTTAAAAATGATTATTTCTAGTCTGTCATCTAGTGATACTTTGACAAAAATACACAAATGATGAATTACTAGAAATGTAATTCTTTTAAACAGACAAAATAGGAGCCCAGCTTTGTTATTATTATTATTATTACATTCAACAGAATGTAATAATACATTTCTAAATTTCTAAAAGAGTTTTGCCCCACTGTCTTTGAAGCTCACTATTTATACAGTGGCAGAACAGCCATGGGCAGCTGGGGACAGCTCTGGTCTGGGGACCACACTTTGAGTAGCACTGAAGTCAAGGACCATGCATGTACGGATTTGAGAGACATACTTTACCTCTGACATCCTTTCCAAATCCCATAGAAGAAACTTTTTTATCCACTTGTTCGCTGTTATTTGATTTCTCCTTCATGACGTCGTCATCACTAACGGCATCAGCCGAAAATTTTTTCTTTTTTTTTTTCTTGTGTCGTGGTGGAAGCTTTTTTGGAAAAGTAAACATTGGGAATATCACAAGAAACATTGCAATGGCACAAAGGAGGAATCCACTCCACCTAAAAAATCGGGAAACGTGAGTAACATTTATGGCTTTTGTTTGGCGAACGAGAGCAAATCAGCAAAGCAGAAGTCTGAGGTGATAAACTTCTCCAGAGAAAACTTTTTCCCTTCATCAATTGTAAAGTGATAGGAAGTTGAACAAACCTAGAAAAGGAAGGGACTCTCCCTTTCTGTGGTGGATAGGAGACATCTACCCAATAATTATACCTGCTTCAAAATGCAAATATTTTTGAGCACCTGTGGGTTCCTTCTGCTAACTAACACTGTTACCCTAGTACAATGTGTATTTTATAATAAACCACCAAATCATACATTTTAATAGAAGAATAATATAAATTGTGTAGCTTTGTAGACCGATATAGACACTTTTTTCTTAGAATACAAGCATTACTATCTCATATGAAATATATGTTAAATTGGTGGTGGTATTCAAATGTTTTTCTGCAAACACTTAGGAATGTATTGAACCCTCCCTTAGCCAACCCTCACAATCACCAAGTATGAGGGCAATCCAAGACATTTAGACATCCTCGGTTTCTATAACTTTTTTTTTTTATTTTAGAGACAGAGTCTCACTCTGTCACCCTCAGTAGAGTGCCATGGCATCATCACACAGCTCATAGCAACCTCCAACTCCTGTACTTAGGTGATTCTCTTGCCTCAGCCTACCGAGTGGCTGGGACTACAGGCGCCCACCACAACGCCTGGCTATTTTTTTGTTGAAGTTTAGCCAGGGCTGGGTTTGAACCCTCCACCCCCAGTATATGGGGCCGGCGCCCTGCCCACTGAGCCACAAGCACTACTCTGTTTTCTATAACTTGAAGTTATTTGTAAGGATGCCAAAAGCACAAGAAATAATCTCCAAGAAATGAAAGAATGCACACAAATGTGAGATAATGTGATACAGGTAATGAATGCTACCCAAGTTCAGAGAGGGGAAATTAACACGTGTCAGAGAGCTTCCTGAGAGAGGCAGGACTTGTGCCAAGTAAACTTGAGACTGCCTTTAAATTTGCCTGAGGTCACCATGCTGCAGAGAGCTGGGAAGCAAATGTAGAGAGTAGAGCTCAAATTCCATCTTGTATGAGAGCCTTGTGTGGAGGTCATAGGCTTCTCGCTTGCATAAATCTCCCACAGGGCAATTTCTCAGTCCCCTCTCAGCCTTGCCTTAACAAGTCTCTAGTCCTCCCCGGCAGAGTGGCCACAACTCCATACTCTGCCCTTAAAGCTTCCAAGTTCATGAATGCTCGGTATGTTCCCATTATTTGTAACCAGAATGCAGGCAGCATTCTAAGCATTCATGTTGAATACAATCTAGTATGAACGTAGATCAACTGCAAAGTGAAAATCCATTTTTAAAAAAGAAGATTTCTATTAAAGTGCGGCTATTAGCTGCTAAAGGTCACAGTTGAGAGGAGGATTCCTACGAGTCATTAATAAACTCAGTGTGCTATTTTCAAAGATATTTCAAGTTATAGCAAATAATTTTAAGATAATCAGAATACGGCTCTATTTTGAGATGATTATTCAGGGCAGATTTCCAATACTCTCAATTAGCCAGAACATAATCACAGTTCACTGCCTGATACAGATTAGGTACTCAAAAAAATTGCTAGAAGAGATAGGTTAAGAAATTTTTTTTCATCTGTCTGCAGTGAACATAGTCCTTATAATGTCTGGCCCTTTTAGAGCTTAGCTAAGGGACTTACCTCTCTGGAATGTCCCTCCACACACTCCAGCCCTGACTGCCTTAGACCCCTTGGCTTCCCATGCTCTTTTCAGAAGAGGGCAGGCAGTGGAGTGGAGGGCGCAGTTCATGAGCTGTGCATTCAGACAGACCTGCGTTTGTATTCCATCTTTACCACTGGCCAACTATGAGCTGATTTTGCTCATTGCTAGTGAAATGATTTTGCTTTCCCAAATCAGCCTACTCATACAGAAGGGGCGGGTAATAAGGGTATTTGAAGGTCATTCAAAATTTAATACAACAATGTTATGATGGACCTAATAAAATGTCTACCCCAAAATCAGCAATCAATTCATGGTAGCCAGTTTTGTTTGGCTGGTTTGGTTTTTAGGGATCTACACTCCCTGCCCATCCCACCTCCAGGTATTGACTTACAATTTTATATATATATATACACAATTATATACCAGCATTAAGGATACACTTCTAATAGCCCAAAGTGACAGCACATAACAGAAGGGGAAGAATTACAGCATGCGAACAAAAATAATATGAACGTGTGGGGTCATTTCCAAGCAGAGCAAAGCAGCCCGCATTCTCCAAGTCTCTAATAACATTGGTATAACACATGAAGAAATGAGGTAGTTAAAACAAACCCTAAGAGAAGCTAAGTGAGACAAGAAAGTGTGCATTATATGTTGGAAAGAGACATAGCAAGAACAGCTGAACTTGAAAGGCTGGGGTACACAAATCCCTTTCATGAGCCATTACTTAGAGACCTTTTCAGCAAGTGGACGGGTTAAGTGGACTAAGACCTCCACCCTGGAGTCAGTTTCCTATCCCAGCTCTCACTGCCTCTGAGGCTTCGGAGAAGTCATTCAATTCCCTGCCCATCAACTTCCTTGTCTGCAAAATGGGCTTAACATTTGTAACTACATTGTTGTTACAAGGTTTAAATGAGCATGTGTGCAAAGTTTTGTATAATGCTTGTCCCGTGGTAAGTACTCAATACATAATAGCATGATTCACTCATTCATTTCTTCTCATTGCTGCTAGACATTGTATGAGACATGGTAACAAATAACTATGTCTTTGTTCAAGGTAGAAGTCTGTTAGAAACAGAGCAACTCAATAACATGTTTAAATATACCTTTATTATATATATTTCTGTGTTGGCAATCTTTATCATTTACAGAGATAACATTAAGCCATTAAAATGGATGAAGTTACTTGAACACTGATTAAGTTCAAAGGACTAAATGGCCACCACATACTATGTGACCAGAACTCTGTACACAGAGCCCTGCCTATACAAACTGGCTCATTCCTCACAACTAGCCTGTGAAGTGGGTACTGTAACTATCTTCTTTTATGGATTTAAAAGGAAGGAAAAAAAAATAAAAACCAGAGGCACAGAGTGACTTCCCCAAGGTCATGTAGCTACTAGGTGGCAGAGTAGGGTTTAAACCCAGGGGAGTGTGGCTTCAGAGTCTATCCTCTTAATCATTCCATTTTGCTGCCAACGAGACTAATGTCTCTCAGAAAACTTTCCAAAGACAGCATAAATCATTTGTAAGACTGGAGCACCTGCCTCCTTCCTTCTCCCTGCCCCTGGGTTGGCTCTCCCCCTTCAGCTGTTCCCTAATTACCATGCCCTTCTTGTGGACATCTATACAGAATACAGGATACACACTGGGCGTTCACAAATGTATTTTAGTAATCTAGTTTTCTGACAATGAAAAAAAAATAAAACCCTCACTCTGATTTATTTCAGAACTGAAAAGAAAACAGCTGAGACCCAAAATTCCATTGTGAGTCAGGAACTTAAAACTCCTGTTATTCCCCAAAGCTGTCAGGGGAACGCCTTCATGCATGACTTGAAAATTCAACTGTGCTTAGTACTCCCAGTTTCAAAAGCAGTATATGTGAAAATAAGAAGTGTTGTACAACAGTATTTGTTAAATGCTTTGAAAACATGTTAAATATTATTCCCACCAGCCTCAGAATTATGAGGCTGTTATCCTGTAATAAAACACAGAACAAGTATTCAAAAAAACTTGTAATTACTTGACACATGTTATTTCTAATACTGAAATATTCCCTTTGTTATAAGATGAAAATTTCTTATCAATCTGTACCTAATTCTAATCCATGTACAATGAATGAATTTAGGACACCACTATTTCCAGTTAGTGCTTGCAATCTTGAAGAAATAACTTACTATGTTCAAGTTGAGGACTGCAAAGTACTCAAACACAGCCCTGATTACCTGGATAAGCAACGTGGTACTCAAGTTGCAGTTCTCACTCTGAGTACTAAGCACGACTTACCTGCAGGACGATTAAGGCCTGGTGAGTAAAAGAACAGCTAAATCTCTAGTACACGTAGAGAAACAAAATACTACCAAGAAAAAGAATCACTGAGAGCAGGACAAAGGAATGACAGCAGCAGAGTTGGGGGCAGTGGGAGAGGGTTGTCAAGCAGAAGTACAAATCCAACAAGAAAGTGTGCAGAACATATTTTTTTAGAGGCACAGAAAAGATAGTGAAAGTCATGACTACCGTAAACAGGGAAGTCCCTACATAGCCATGGCTGCCCTTGTCCTTCATGCTGCTATGAAAGAAACACTCTGATGCAGATGAAGCCGCTGTCAACACCCTGTATTAGTCTCCTGTCGCTGCTGTAACAGGTTACCATACACCCAGTGGCTTCAAACAACACAAACTGATCAGTGCTATAGTTCTGGAGCTCAGAAGAGGAAAGTGGGTTGGTAGGGCTGCCTCCCTTCTGCAGGCTCTAGGTGGGAAGCCCGCTCCTTGCTTCTCCCTAGATCTCCTTGCATGCTTTAGCTCACCGCTCCCTTCCTCAGCCTTCAAAGCACGTCAGTCCAACCTCTGCTTCAGTCATCATAGCTCCCTCTCTGGCTGACCCTCCCGCCTCCCTCTTCCCTTTGATTACACTGAGCCTGCCCAGGTCATCTAAAATAATCTCAACATCCTTAACTTTATCACATCTGCAAAGTCCCTTCACCATGTAAAGTAACATGTTCATAGGATCTGGGGATAAGAACATGGCTGTCTTTGGAGGGAGGATTATTATTCTGCCTGTAACCCCTTCCCAGGGTTCTTTCAGCTGTTTTTCATCTCCCCCTTGGTGAAATTTTATTGTAACTACAAGAGCACTATGACTCTATCATTATAAAGAAGTGAAGTGCAAAACATTAGAAAACAATTCTTACCAGTTTCCAATGAAACGAGGGTCATTCTGGTCAAGGTGAACAGGATTTCTGGGATCAACATAAAAACCAATAAGAAGTCCACCTAATAAATATCCCACTGCAGGGCCAAGCGCTCCCATCACATACATGATAGCTGAGGAGACAGAAGGGGAAAGGTGAAATACAGCAACATTTCCCTACATGCCAGCTCTCTCTAACTCCACCGTCATAGCGTCGATAAGCCACAATTACATCCAGTTAACTTCCAGAGATGGAGACCTTCAGAGATGTGTGTCTATGTAGACATCTGGGTTTCAAACATTCCCTTTATTTAATTTATTTTTTAAGCCATCCTTTATTTAACGTAAACCATCAGAATCCCCTCGAGAGAGTTTTAGTTGCTTTTATTTTTTTTTTAATTTTACATTTGTTTTTTGAGACAGAGCCTCAAGCTGTCCCCCTGGGTAGAATGCTGTGGCATCACAGCTCACAGCAAACTCCAACTCCTGGGCTCAAGCGAGTCTCCTGCCTCCGCCTCCCAAGTAGCTGGGACCACAGGTGCCCGGCTACTTTTTGGTTGCAGTCGTCATTGTTGTTTTGGCGGGCCCAGGCTGGATTCGAACCCGCCACCTCAGGTGTATGTGGCTGGCGCCTTAGCCACTTGAGCCACAGGCGCCGAGCCTGCTTTTATTTTTTAATATAAATATTCTGGCTCCACCTCCAGAACCACTACACACAAGTTTCTAAAAGAGCCCAGCTAGTTAATGAAGCATTGAATAACCAAGAGAAAGAGGGTGAGAGGGCAGGGGGATCACAAAATAAGGAAAACAAATGTAGTTGTCACTTGCATAGCTGGAAGATTCTAGCAGGGAATTCAGTGACAGATTTTGGCATGAGGATGGAGGCAGAATTCAGTTAAATTTGTGAAGCTACATGCCCTCAAATTGCTAATATTTTTTAAACCATCACTTTAGAATCACATAAGGTCTTACGATGTATTTAGTTTATTGTTAATTGAAGAATCGTACTTAAAGATGAATAAATCTCCTTTGTGTCATAAGGTCCAAATGGAAAGCACCAACCACAGATAGAGTAGAAAACAATTTTTCACAGCACATGCCCAGGGTCGAGGGGAAGGACAGTGGGTATGTCTCCCTGGCCACAAATCAGAAAGGTTGTCATTGTAGCCAAAAAAAAAACTGCCATCAAAATTGACTTATAGAAAACAACAACAAATTCATTAGCATTCCTTTAATTTTTTTCTATTTTCCTACTTTCTCTTCTGTAATTGATATGGTTTGGATATTTGTCCCCTCCGAACCTCATGTTAAATGTGATCCCTAGTGTTAGAGGTAGGGTCTACTGGAAGGTGTTGGGGGGCCTTGGACCCATCAAGAATGGCCTCGTGCTTGGGCCTTCCAGTAGTTAATGAGTGAGTTTTCACTCTATTCATTCCTGAACAAACTGATTGCTAAAAAGAGCCTGGCACCTCCCTCCTCTCTCTTCCTTCCCCCTTCCACCAAGACT
>CAUYQV010178700.1:0-13534 GCA_963574575.1 Galagoides demidoff
GATGGAATGATCTTGATACCAAAACCAAGAAAGGACAGAACAAAAAAATAAAACTAAAGACCAATATTCTGTGTGAATATACATGCAAAGATCCTCAATAAAGTACCAGTAAACTGAATTTAACAAACCATCAAAAAAAAATACACAAGGATGCAATATCCTAAACAACATATTAATAAGTTGAATTAAAAGTAATGTTTAAGTAATGTACTTTGGTCAAAATTAAATCCAATTTATGTAAGAATTAGTCACTATTTATAAAGGACAAGGAAAAGGATAAAATGAACTTTTTTAAGAGACTTGTTATCAAAGGCTTTGGGCTGGAGATAAGACAAGGGATGGAGAAAACCAGATCAGTTCAAAGAACATTAGTAATTAGGGCAGACGTAGACAATAGTTTAAACTAAACATAAAGACATATGGAAGAAACTTTCTTTTTTTAGCCTACTCCTGAGAAAAAGTCAATGAGTCTTGAAATTTTAGTAAAAATGATGCATTAGACTTATCTTTCAGCTAGATACTTTGAGGTTTATAAAGTATCACTATAGATAAACAATTTTTACTCTGTCCCAGAAAGATCAAAAGTAAACACAGAGCAGAATCAAATATATTTGAAAATACATGAAATGAGTATAAGGACATAGACCTTATTTAAAATTTTCCTCAACAATGTAAGAATAAACCTCTTAAAGAGTAAGTTGGTAATAATTTCTTCTTGCTTATTCCTTCAAGAGCTCACATATAAAATTTATTTCCTTCTATCTTGTACTTAATATAAACTGAAATTATATACTTTTCAAGGCACATCTCTATTGGATGTAAACAGAAATTCTCCCTTACATTACAGAGGGGCAGTTCACACTTCAATCTGCAAGATAAATTCTGGCTTCATTAGAACGAAAAGTATTAGCTGATGTGGCTTAGAAATATAAATAATAACATGTAAAATCTATTAACCCTATACTTAAACACAGTTATTTGGTAAATGTAAAATAAAATCTACAATCAGTATAGTAAAAAAAAGGTGTTTTCTAATATATTTCACAATGATTTTATATTTTAATCTGTATAAATACTTGAGCCATATATTTCCAAGATTTTATAACTTTACAACTTTGTAATTTTTTATTTCCTTTGAAAATATCAGATTTGGGGGGACATGGAGGTCATTATGTATTTCAATTAACACTGACAAAAATTTTATATTCTCTATTCAGCTTAACTACAGTTGATTGGGAGGCACTTACATATATATTTACTCCTAAATTTTTTTTTGCATTATCTGGAATGGAATACAGTGGAATACAATGATCATTGATAATTTTCATAACATTAATAAGCATTTACTAGAAGCATGTTAATTTGTACAGATAATATTTTTACAAATGTTTTATTTTTAATATGTATTTGAGATTACTATTTTGAAATAATAAAATATTTTATATAAATAAAAAGTGAAGCTATTTGAGGAAAAGAAAGATTAAGGAATAGCTAATGGCTTCTAATTAATGTTGTGAGTTGATTTATAATATAATTAAAATTTTATTTAAAAATGATTAGCAGTCTCTGTTTTCATGGGAGTCTAAGTACATTTATGAAATTTCTGGAAGAAATTACTGGAGGAAAAATAAAAAGTATATGGCTAAAAATCTTCATCTCATCACGTTTTCAGTGTGTGTATATATATATATATAATTCTTATTTGTAAATTCTGCATTTTCAGAATAAAGTATTAATTTATTTTCAGAAACAATAGAAGTAGAACATCTTTGAACATTTTCCTTTTGCAGAAAGGATTGTAGAACTGTACCAGGATAGGACATGTGTGGTAGGAGAAAGGTAAACTGTTATTAATCAGAAGAGTTTACTGCATAAAATGAATGGATCAAGGAGACTTTGTTTAAAGTAGACAATACAGGCTTGGTAGACATATCCCATGAGGTCCGCTGGTAGAATGGAAGGAAAATTGGTTTATATCTCTGGGGAAGAGAAAAGAGATGGTACCTCTTCTTATTTGTTGACGAGTCCTGTGTTGGTCATTAGAAATACAAAGAGCTACTACTCAAGTGGAAGTTTTAGTTTACCAATGTCTATTAAATATGTGTTCCCAGGGAAACTCTTAGTAAGGGCAGTCTCCGACTTTCCTCAATATTCGTATCCTCTTGGAACCAATAGCTTTTATCTCGCAAACATTTTTAACAGATTGTTAATTCATTGAGAACTTGTATAATAGGGAGCCGCACATGTGGACTTCTATATGTCTAGGACAAATATTTAAACAGAATGGATTACCAACAATTTTTCAAATGAATGTGATATTCATTTGTATTTAACTTGATAATAAATTAATGAGCAGCAGTATCTCTGTTATGATTCCTCTCCACCTTCACAGATCGCACAGGGGTCCATGCAGTTTGTTTAGTCAGGACTTCAGGTTTCACTAAGAAAAATCTAGATAAAACTACTTGAAGAAAAAAATATCTTTCAACTCACATATCTGTGAAATCAAAGGGAGAATCTTGCCTTAGGTATGACTGGGTCTTGGAGTTCAAAATATGTCATTAGTTGTCTGTGTCTTTCTTGTTCAATTTTATCCTTTTTATTTTTTTAATTGAATTCTCTGGCAAGCTTTTTCTATATTACGCTTAATATATACACTGGCAACCCAAGATTCAAATTTCCTCTTCCTAGAGTAAGTAATAATACCATTAATAAAGACTCTTATTGACTACTAACTATGTTTGTGTAACCTTTAATTGAATCACTATATTCAGGAGGAATAGAATACAATCGGATCTCTTTGGTTACTCATCTTTTAAAAGAATGCCGGGCAATGGACAGAGGGCAGGTACTCAAAGGAAGAAAAAAAAATGTATATATATATATATACACACACAGAAATATACCAGTCAAGAAATAATAAAGTTACATTACACAGTAGAACTTGAATTGATGATCTATTGTTTTATTAATAAAATTTAATCATTTATATTTTTAGTGTTTTTATATTTCTTCCATTGGGCATATTGTCTTACATATGGATTTCTAACTAGCCAAAATTTAATTGTTAAAATAAAAATTTTCACTGGCTCAAGATCTTGTGGAAGGGCCATCTATTGGCTCATGTCTGATACGTGTGTGAGGTGGTGAAGTGCTTCCACTGGTGATCTATTCCCTACATGGTTTCCTCACTCACAGCTCTGGTGTCTCACTGCTCTCAGGTACTTCTATTCTTTGTATTTTGTCTCAGATGTACAAGACTTGGGCTAATCTTCCTACTGCCTGTTTATATCATATTAATTACACTTAATATAGGGAATCTATAGATGACCTACCTAGGAAATGTACCTTGCTAGGCCATGTGAAATCTATTGTCACTGCTGGTCCAGCATCACTTCTGCAATATTTTACTGGTCACATTCAAGTGAGTTGAGAAATAGATTCTCTCTCTTAAGAGGAGAGAGACAAGTTCACATTGCAGAAGAGAGATCATTATTGAGTAGGAAATAGAGTCTGTAGCAATGAGTGTGTTGAATACCTCACTATTGACCAAAGATCAAATATATCCAGTTCTACGACAAAGAAAATTATACAAAATTTCAACAATTCCATTCGTGTAGGAATATTAACATATGAGGGTGCATGGTGTGATTATCATTCTATCAACAAGAGTTACTAAGCTAATTATCAACTAGTAAAATTAATAAGGATGTGTCTATTCACATAAACTTATTTTATAAAAAAAAAAAAGGTTCTATGTCAAAAGCTCGTACCACACAAGTTTCTTGATTGCTTTTAAAATACCACCATTTACAAATATCATATACTGTGTGATTAGAGTCACTTTCCTTAAGGACAAGTCTTTTAAAATGTTCACAGGCCTAATGTAAACAATATCTATTTTAAAAAGCATAATTTAATAGGTAGAAGTATTTTTGAACAATAAATATTCCAAAGATATGAATTTTACACTATGCACATTATTAAACTACTGTCCTATGACATTATTGAATATAATTTCTTCTGGGGAACTTAAATTAGTGTGTCTTATATGTTGTACAATTCAATTGTGATTTCTAAAATACTATAATTTATTATTTTTGCCTCTGTTCATCTCAGAACTTTTGAAATATAAAGTAAATAAGTAACCTGGGGCAATATTTTAAAATCTATATTTAAAATCTGTAAATATTACAGGTTATTGTGTTTCAGAGAAGCATTTGCTTCACACACAAATACCAAAACAATACATATTTTTTCTCAATAGTACATGTCAGTTTTTGTGAAGATGATCAATAGGGTCATCTTGTCTGACATTATGACAACAGCATGATCAAAGCACGAGTCTTGCCAAACATTGAAAATGCACAAAGTGCTAGTGCTAAGAAACTCATGGGGGATGCGGAGTCACAGTAAAAGCTGTGACCTTGAATTATAGTCAGATAACGAGTAGATTATTACAAAATGGGGCTAGAAATAATTTTTTTAAGCTATAGTAATTCAGAAAATGAAAAGAAGTAAAATATTGGTATTGAAAATTATTTTTAATATGTAAGAATTAAAAATTATTACTAGCAGTCATTTTCTCATAATATTTATCTCTGATAAATTAAGGGACTGTTTTTGTCCCTGACACATTACAAGAGTATTGGAAATTACTACGAATTATTTGAATATGATAGATTATTGCATATTTCAATTATTTTTTTCTTGAAATGACTAAACACACACACACACACAGAGATAGGTAAAATAAGAAAATGGCTTAAGCAAAGAGAATGTATTTTGTATTTGACATATACTTTTACAAAACAAATGTAAGTATTAATTATGAATTCTCACTTTCTTGAATTTCTCTCTTTAGCATGAGTGAATTTATGAGTTATCTCAAAAATTCTGTAAATTAAATTAAGGCAACATATTACATAGCACCTTTATAGAATATTTCAGTTTATGGGATATTTCCTACAAGGTTATTTAAAAGTATTATAAAATGCTCAATTTCATCCATTAATTGTTCAATAAAAATGAAATGTAAATTTGAATACATATGTGTTTATTATCAAATTTGATAAAAACACCTATAATGCTACTCAGTACTTTAAATTCAAATAAGTCTGGAGAATAGTATATTCAAATATAATTGTCAAAACATGCCAATGTCTTTAGTAATTAGATGGATAAAATACTTCACATTTTCATTACTGGACTCAGAAATATTGTAGTTTTAATCTAAAAGAAAGAAAACTGAAAGCTACTGTAAATACAAAAGGTCAATATTTATTAAAGCAAAATAAATTTATTTGTTTATATCTTTACACTAAAATAAGTAAATAAAGTGAAAATTTTATTCAGGAGAGAAAAGTTCATAGAAAGGATAAAATACATTTTAACAAATTATGATTTCAAAAACATAGAAAAATTTGTTGACTTATTTATCAGTCTATGGATTTTCCTTTTTGTATATGTGTTGCTTAGTTATTTGCTTATTTGATATTGACAAATTTAATTAGTGACATTAAGGAATTAAAAATAATAGAAAGAAACTTAGATAAATATATGCCCCAGATTCTAAAAGTTGTTCTGTGTATGGCATCGTCTGTTTAACTTAATTAAAGATGTGGATTTTGAAGGCTTGAACGTGCTCCAGGAATACAAAATAAATACACAACGGCTCTCCCAAACTTTAAAAGAAAAACTAAAAATTACTTTAAAAATCAAGAATAGCAAAATACAAATAAAATATATAAATATTTAGATAAGGACAATAATTAGAAATCTGCATTAAACTACATCAAATGTCTTAGAAGTCCAATAGTTCAGAATTATTTTTTTTTTGCAATCTGTATGCACTCAGTGAAACCATTAATTATCTCCGACAAATGTGAAACAAGGACTACCTGAGTTCTTGAACAAACAGAGTGTGTAATTTCTAACTTTACCTCCTACACACTCACAGGCACACACGAACATTACTGGCCCATTAAAGAACATTTGTACTACAGGGTTAGACTAAATAACAAAGAAGAATCTTTATAAACTCAGACAGTGAAGGCCCGTGTATCCTCCTGTGGGAGAAGCCTCAGGCATTTTATCTTCATGCTCATTAATTCTGATATGTCACGAAGGGAAGAGGTATTTTTGAAAGGTTATGATATTCAGGGTTTGCTATTATGATTGATACCCACTTATAGTTTATTCCATTGAGTGTTTTAAAATGAGAATAGGACAGGAATGGAAATACTCAACCAAGATATGAATGATTGGAGGACATATTTTCTGGGCATTCCCTCAGAGACTTGATTTTATTTATAAAATTAATTAACCCTGGTGGTCCTAGGATAATTATGAGGATCAACTATGATAAATTATGCAGAAGTGTCCTGTAAACTAAGGCAAGATAGTTATGAAATTGTTAAATATTTTAAATCCTGTGAGACAGACGCTAATACAGAACGAGGCAGCTGCACTTTGATGTATCTGACAAAGGATGGGGAGAGGGGTTATCCCCACACCCATCACTCACTAATCTGTCTCAGATGCTGCGTTTTCCTTTCCCAGATGCTAGTTACCTCATCAGGGTCCTTCTTGGTTTGTGCGCAAAAACTTTCACATCCTTCATAAACTAATCTCCCTCCGTCAGGGAGGAAAACTGTTCACAATGTCTGGAGATAGATGTGGTGCAGACACACATATATTACAGAAACGTCTTCAGCATCCATAGTCTCACACCCAGGGTGAGGATAGGAAAATGTTCTTACTTGCACAAAAATGATTGCGTTCTTTATACAGAGCGGCATTCCCTCCTGCCTTCCTGTGTCAGTAGCTTTTCCAAATATGCCATTAATCAGAAGAGGGAACGGTTGGAAGCAGGGCAGACGCTGATGCATCTTTATATCACATTAGCTAACAGCACCACGGAAACAAGGGGTCGGGGGGAGGTACGATTTGTCAATACTTCCCTCCTAAAAAGCCTGGCATCTACCGGATCATTTGCAGGCACATCCATTGTGTACCAAAACCCAATCGATGCCAAACTTTAGTACCACCGCTGAACCGTCTTTCCGTCATCCCCTAGTTGTAAATTATGTACTTATAGGTGCTTTTTAAAGAATTTCAGCCTCACGAGGTAAGATTTAGTGCATGGAGGCACGCATAAAAGTTAAAATAAGGACATTTCTCTTCCCAAACGATAAGGAGTTATTCAGTGCTTTAACAATTTCACATCCATGGTGAAAAAAAAAAAAAAAAAAATATATATATATATATATATATATATATATATATAAACCAAAAAGTTTCTCTCCTTATTCAATTCACATTTTGGATTGACAAAGGCAGTTTAAGGAGAAAGAGGGAAAGAAGAAGGGCTATCAGGCAGAAACCCTTTCACATCCTTAAACTTGGGTCCTTCCTCTCACCCGGGGTGTTGCGGTAGCCGGGATAATTGTTCTCCCCTAGTGTGGCTAACTCCGAAGCTGGAGGTTTCACTTTACCTCACTTTGTCCAATCAATCTCTGACAGACCCCTCCCCCCCATTTTTGCCTTTGAGACCAGGACAGATGCCACTTATAAACTTAAACATCCTGTTTTTCTGCAAGTAATTTTGTGATTGACTGTCCAGTGTCCTGAGAGTCTACCCACCTCGCTGTGTGATGAAGTAAACGAGGCAAAATAAAGTGCCAGGGGCCGTCCTAAGGATTCACTTCTCAGCTGTCTCAGAAACGTAGCACAGTGTCCAACACTTAACTGATGCTTAATAAGCATTCTGACCACTAATAATGATACAATGCATTGAGCCGGGAATCAGGACACATAGAGCTCAGTTCACATTTTCTCTTTTAATGGCTTACCCACCTCTCGTCTCATCCCCTCTGGAAGCCTCTTACTGTCCTAGCATTAGACTCTTCCTCTGCAAAATGACTATGTTGGGATAAATGAACATTAATTATGTTCTTGTCAAATCTGATTACTAGACTTACTTGTCAGTGTACCTTTTTTTAAAAAGAAAGTACCTATTTACATTTGACTGATACAGAGATACCACAGAGTAATGACTAAACTCTTGATCAGATATCAGTGATAGGCATATTAAAATTTGGGTATTCTACATTGCCTGATTAAAAGGTTAAGGGGTTTATCTTCCCACCTTCCCACTACTTAAATGAAGAAATGTATTCCAGTCATTGTTCAAACACTTCTGTATAATTGTTTAATATTGATGTAGTTAATGTCTTCCTATTTTCAATATTATTGTTTCCTTGTCTTTATTATATGAAACATAAATATAAAATTTAAAAATTTATCTATTCTCATTTTAGCTTCTTTCAAATATTTGTGGGCTTTTAATTTTGTTTTTTCCATAACTAAACATATTCTAATAAAACTGGGGGCTTAAGAAGTATTCACTTACATTATGTGCTCTCCCATCTATTATTCTATAATGCTAACATTGTTTTACGAGATCAAGAAATTTTTATTTAGACATTGAGGTTTTCTTGCTATGTAGAGTGGATCAAAATGATGAATGATGATTTTATTCTTATACAAAACAAAATGCAGAAAAATTTTATTATTTAATTCATATAAGATAAATTTCATTTTTGTGCAATATAGCTTATCACAATTTTTGAACATGTTGTCTTTAAGAACATTATACTCCATTCAATACCCCAGATTTTAGGGCTGACTTGCCAATTCCTGAAATACTGAAAACAGGACTAAATTTGATTAATTAATCAATGAACATAAGAAAGACTACTTTGATGTATTTCAAAAGTACCACAATCTCAGAAAAATGTGACTTCTAAAATATATATTTATAAATGTCTGATGGTTGCTGTTTGTGTTAAAGCTCAATTTCCATTATTTGGCTTCTTGAAGATTGAAGTAAATAAGTAGAAATTCTTATCAAATACACTAAATGTAGAAGCATATTAATAGATATTATAAAAGTAAGATGAGATTGGGCAGCGCTTGTGGCTCAAAAGGGTAGGGTGCTGGCCCCATATGCCGGAGGTGCGGGTTCAAACCCAGCCCCGGCCAAACAAACAAACAAAAGATAAGATTAATATATCCTTTTCACATATTTTTACCTTATATATAAGATAATGTATGCATATAAAAGATATATATGTATCTATATATAAATGTCTTTTTTTTCAGAAAAAGTAAGTCTGGAAGCTTAATCTATGTTTAGCAATGAAGGGGTGTGGAAGTGCTTGAGTGGGAAGAGAAACAGAAAATGGTTCATAAACATCTGAGATGAGTGGAGAGGAATTCCCATCACAAGTGTTGTTTTGAATGTCCACTCCAATATTCATGTTGAAATTTAATTGCCATTGTAACAGCGTTAAGAGTGAGATTCTAAAGAGGTGATTAGACCAGGAGGGCACCACTTTCTGGGTAAATCGACACTATTGTAAAAGGGTGTCCTGTCTTGTTTTAGTTACCCTATATCGCTCTTCTTCAAGATGATGGAGAAGAAACAAATTTGATTTGAATATTTTTGAAATGAATTCATGGAACATTTGGCTCCATTCAATACCCCAGATTTCAGGGCTGACTTGCCAATTCCTGAAATACTAAAAACAGAACAAAATTTGGTTAATTAATCAATGAACATAACAAAGCCATAGAGATTGCAAAATAGTCGTGTTTTTATTTAAAAAAATAGGAATATGCAAGTCCTATAAAGAAGAAGAAAAGTTATCATGGAGAGCGACAAAAGTACATAGAAGACAGATGTGAGAAAGTGAAAATTTTTCTAGAGTTGGCTTCATATTTCTTTGCTTAAGCCAGAAACTCTGCATTGTGGCATTTTTGTCATACAGCTGTTAAAATATGCACATCTATTTTTCTTACTGTTTATATATGTATATAAAACACACATGCATACACATATACTCTGTACACTTTTTTCTCTTCTAAATAAAACTGAATGTATATAAAGGGGCCTTTATCATATAACTCTATTTGTTAAAGTTATTACATTATTATAGGAACTGCATTATTATTTCATCACCTGTGTAGCATTACTTATTGTTCTACACTTTGGTAAATGAGATTACATGTATTTTATGCTGCTTCACCTGATTAATTAGTAGAGATGACATTAAACTTTCTAGAACCCTTTTTTTCTATTTTTGGATTAAATTGATTTGAAGTTATGTGGGGAAAAATTAGCTCTCTTCTACTTCAAAATGTAAAATGTTATGAGTTATACATCATATATTCTCTGAACCAAATTTTACATATGCAGCTTTAGAGATCTGTGATGCCATACAGAGGTAGCAACATGAACTACTGATCAAAGAAAGAACACTCCTTTAACTCTGCTGGTATTATTTCCCTTTAATATGCTATTTTTGATATATTTGGGGATTGAAACAAGCTGCATGCTGTCAGAAGCAGAAAAGTGGGTAGACAACTAAAATCTCTGTTAATCAAATACCTTTAGCTTGACACTGATTTATTTATCAACAGGATTGTGTCAGATATTTGTAGCACTAGGGAAATTAATAAGTGATTCACCCCTCACTGATAGGGTGGTAATACATTTTCGTTGTGTCAGTATAATGGCTTTCTCAGAATATTGGTTGCCAGAGCTGTTGTGACACACTCAGCTTTGGCTCTGAAGTTAGTTCTGTAATCCAATCTCCAGGAAGATGAATAAAGGCCACCATCCCATGTCGTCTTTGATTCATCAATAGATTGATCGATTTAATATTTACAGGAGACTCTTTTCCACAGTGCAGAGCACCAGCCCTGTCCCCAGGAAGGAGTAACCAAGCAAAGGGAAGCAAAATATTTCTTTCTGGCATTATATTTTCAGGCCATCTGACATTTGCATCAAAAAGTAAATGCAACTTTGAAACAATTATAATTTTATATATATGTATAATTAATAATAATTATTTATACCCCAATAATTTTATAATTGGGGTCAAATTTCACAAAACCCAAAGCATGAAGAGGATATTTGGATACCTAAGAATAGTGGCAGGTTTTACAGAGTAGATATTTAACAAATTCTGTTATCTGTAGAGTTATAAGGCATAAAAAAACAAAAGAGCAATAGGCAAGTGCACATTTTTGATATCCACGTATTTAAACAAGAAATTAACCAAATTAACGTGAATGTATTAGAATGACTCTTAGTAAAATTAAAGCTTGAAATATTCAAAAGCAGCTACTACACACTGAATGTTGTGTGTCAAGCAACATTTAAAGCATTTAAATGTATGATTTAATTTATAGTTGGCATAAACCACTAGCTAATTACTATTATTAACATTAAAATCGTGCCATAAAATGATGTTTTAGTTAATAACAGACCACATATATGATAGTAATCTCATGTAATTTTAATATCATAGTTTAACTGTATATATCTTAATTTTAATGCAGTACAACTGTTTGTACCTCCCTTCTCATTTAAAATACTATATTTGCTGTCTTGTAAGTGTCACAGTGCTGGTGAGTATTAAACTTCCCTAACCCTTTCCAATCCAATTTTTCTGCCACCTGCTTACTCCCTAGTTCTTACTAATTTGGGGAGGGCCATTTTCCTACAAGCACAACTGCACAAATACAATGTATGATCCCTTATTCACATCAAAACACATGGCCTGCTGAGAAACAGGAATGGTACAACCTGTACTATCTATTGGCTACAGTTCATACTACATGAAGGAATACATCACACAGGCTCCTACAGTGAGGCAGTGAACAAATGGAACAATAAAAAAAAATGTGTCTAATGTCCTCCCACATCAGAGCAGAACAGGAAAATAATTTTGTAGGCTGAGGGCTGACATAGGTATCAGAAAGGATTAAGTTGATATTGCAGTATCACAAAGCAAGCAAATCATCTTATTTTTAGCAGAAACCTAGTAACACTACAACTCCCAATCCTCATTAATAAGCCTTTTTTCTTCTTTCACCAATCCATGGATCTTCTTTGACATAACGGATTGTTGAGCAGACAGAAATAAAAATTATTTTTGAGCTGTGCAACTATTCACAAATACCACTTCAAATAGAAACACAGTGCAGTGTTGCCAAAGCTGGTAGCTGACTGGAGTGCTCTACCCCCATAAACTGGCACCAGCCAGCCTCATGGGGTAGAGGAGCCAGCTGGGGGAGGGGAAGTTAGAACTAAATCATTAGGATAGCAGCCATCAATTTAGCCCTTCTGCTTATTAATGCTCTAATTGTACTGATCAATATGAGAAGATTTTTTTGTTGAAACTCATTTTATTCTTGATATTTAAAATTTCTTTTAAAAATAAAAGACATAAAAGATGAACAAAATGATTTTGTTCTGTTAAATATAGATTCAGTCAAAAGGCCATACTTGGGGACCCAGAAGGCCATGGGCTCTCTACCCCTGGACTGTACCATATACCTCTGGTCTGTAGTAGTCTATACCATTTAGGTTTGTGTAAGTACATTCTATGATGTTCACACAAAGACAAATCACCTAAAGACACATTTCTCCCAGTATTAATGGACACTTACTATTATTTTCCAAGTCAAGAACATAATCCAGTAAAATTGTGTAATATACCATATTTATCTTTTCCTAAGAGAACATATGTATAAAGTAATAGAAAGCTAGAAACTTACTTGATAGATTACAATGATTTGTAATACTAAAATGCTTATAATAAATTTTGTAACTTGAAGAAATAATTCTCATTTCTATGTTTGTCAAATATAATAAAAATGAAGAAAAAGGCATAGATTTACATATTCACTATGAGTTAAATTTTTCTTTTTGTTTTTAGTTCTCCCAAAGATGTCTGGGTACCTTTATCAGAAAAACTGATGTTTCTTATATATAAGATACTCTGTAATGAAAGTTACATACAAAGGTAGTAACAATATACTACAAATTGTGTTTCCTTTATTACCCTCTTCACCCCATCTACTGGCAAATTTCTATAGATCTTTTACACTGAAAGGAAAATATAACAAGATTTTAGGAAAGAAATAAAATATTCCATGTATAGACAAGAGTACAACGCAAAGAATATAATGCAGTATGCTTGAAAATTATTGGATGGTCCAAAAGTTAAATTCATGGAGCTAAATTGTTTGTGATGTCCACCTCTAATCAATGTTCTGACAAAAAAGACAAGTATACAAGCATACACAGAAAGTCTACGTAAAAACCTCTGCAGTTACCAAAGTTCCTCTGGTATTCCAGGATAGAATCACAAATAACATGCTTTATCTAAATATAAGTCCTAAATGAATCAATCTTGTTCTTTGCCAAAAGTTTCAATAACTACCCTAAATCACCTGTAGGGATAAAAATAATCTACTTTATTCACATTTGAATATTTTAAAGGATTATATCCATAGTTATTCTTTTTTTTTTTTTTTTTTTTTTGAGACAGAGCCTCAAACTATCCCCCTGGGTAGAGTGCCATGGCATCACAGCTCACAGCAACCTCCAACTCCTGGGCTCAAGCGAGTCTCCCGCCTCAGCCTCCCAAGTAGCTGGGACCACAGGCGCCCGCCACAA
>CAUYQV010178704.1:0-29347 GCA_963574575.1 Galagoides demidoff
GTGAAGTCGCATTGGTTTGTAACATTTTTTTCTTTTTTAAATTACTTTTTATTAAATCATAACTTTGTACATTGATGCATTTATGGGGTTCAGGGTACTGCTTTGATGTAACCTTTTTTCATTTAACAATGTGTTGTAGACATCTTTATGTATCATTTACTATTTTTCTGTGAGGTCATTTTAAACAGTTATATATGACTTTACGGTAAAATTGCTATAATTTATTTATTAGATAAATCATATCAAAATGTCTATTAGATAAATATCTAAATATTTAGTGTTAGGTATTTATGGTCTTAAAAGTAATTATTTAATACCAGAAATGACATGGTAATAGCTAAACATTCAGAATTATTTCCTTGGAATAAATGTAAAGAAATGACATTGCTAGATCAATGGATATGTAAAGTTTTTGTCATGAATTTTCCGATTGTTGTCTCCCAAATCTATCTGTGTATGTGCCCATGAACATGATATGGAGACCGATCTTGGCATAGTTGCCAATTTGGAAGGCGAGAAATTGTAACGTTTATTTTTAGTTCCTGGGATTGGATAATTATTCGTATACTTGGTAGTTCCACGTTTCCTCTGTCTTTATCTTTTTAAAGAAATTTTCCCTCTGTGCCCTTGTGCCCTTCCTGACCGAAGCTGCCATGTGGGGTGCATGACTGATTCTAATGCAGAGTTCCAGTCTCAGGTTGGCATGAATTTCTATTTCTTTGAGCTCCCATTCCACTTAGCAACTCACACTGCTAATATTTTTTTTCCCAAAATATTTTCTATAAAGCCTTTGCAGACAGTTTAGAAATGAAAGGATCTTGATGTTTTAGTTGATTTTCTTCATTTTACCAAGAAGGATACGACAGCTGGCCACGTCCATAACTTCCTCACTGACATGGATTGCAGGGAGCCAGGGCGCAGGCCCCGGGGGGCCAGGATCTCTGGACTCCTGCTCGGCCTGTGGGCTCATGACCCCTCAAGCATGCTGGGTGTGTGCAGCCCCACAGAGGCCAGGTCTCTGGGAGGAACCATCTAAGCAAACAGATAGGGGCCTTACCCAATTTTCCTGGTCTGTTCCTTTTCTGATTTCTAATTATGTCACCTTCTTCAGAGCGAATTAGCACAGTGTTAAAAATTCTGAAGCCTGTTATATACCATATCTGCCTTAAAAATCCTTGATTTAAAACATATTTTTATTGATTTATGTATTAATTTTATTTGTGCAGATTTGCGGGGTACACAAGAAACTTTGTTACGTGTACACATATAATGTGTAGTGATCTCGTCAAGGGATTCAGAGCGTCTCTCCCTGTAGCATGCTACATTTCCCTTGAGCACAGCCATCCTGTCCTGCTATGGAACACGGCATTTGTCCCTTATCCCTTCTCTCTGGCCCTGCCTGTGCCCTTCAGCCCACGCCTCCTCATCCTCTCCCCTCTCCCCACGCACCCTTCCCCATCTTGCTATCCACTTTTCCAACTCTTTACCTTCATGTGTTCAAACTATTTAGCTCCCTCATATTCTGATTGTTTTTGTCAAACATCTAAACTGATAAAACTTGGCAGTGTAGCTGCAGGATCTATAGACAGTCAAATATTTGACGCTAATTAGAATCAGCCTAATGGTAACTTCAAACGGGAAGAGGCTTTCACTGCCAACTATGTGTTAGGATGTCCGCGTATTTTATCTTGTTTACTTCCCTGATAAACATTACGTGCTATTCTTTTATTACATCCATTTTACACACTAACTAAAGTTGTCATCAGTTCAGGGCCACTTCCTTAAAAACCCCCAGTGAGTTTGAAAAATATGCTTATCATACTGTTTGCAAGAGTCGTGTTGGCAAAAGCAAGGCATTGACTCTCTTATATTTTTCTTTTTTGTAAGCTCTGAATTCCAGAACAATCCTCAAATAAAAAGTCATTATCAGCACCCACATGCAATCAGAAAGGAGGCTTAGATGCTTTGGGATTAGAAGTTTACACAGTGATCCTTCTTATTCCTTTAAATCTTTTCTTGTTGGGCAAAAAAAAAAAAAAAAGCCTCCTAAAGTAGGAAGATTATTCATGACCTCGTTTAAAAAATTGGTCATCTCGTCTATGTATCATCAGTGTTGAGAAGGATGCTGTGGTTTTCAACACAGCTGTCTAGCAATTCATCTTTGATGGTGAAAGACATACCAAGCCAAGGAATCCATGAGCAGATGTCTGCTAAGCTTTTTGTCATGTCATCGGACAGCTGATCAAAGGGGAATTGTTTGTGTGTTAAGGGATGTTGGGTGGGTGGGAGGTCTAGACTGCCATCAGCTCAGAGTTCATAAGCTTTTTGAGATTTCTTTGTTAGCAGGGAGAGGAGGGAAAGAGAGTGGGATGGGGGAGAGAGAAGATGATATTGTAGAGCCCTCAAAGTCTATATAGACTTTGAATAAATAGCCCTGTGTTTTTCCTAGGGAACAGGTCAAAGATAAACTTGCTAGTTTCAGGAATTGGCTTTCTTTGCTGAGGGGTTGGGGGAAAATGCCTGTGATTCTGATAAGCTGACAGCTGTAGTTCACACAGGAGCAGCCTTCCAGGCGGGCATTCTTTTTTTAAAAAGTAAGCAGATCTGATGCTCCTGGTCCAGGCTATGGTGATGTATCAGGTTCTGAATGGCTTGATGTCACTGTGTGTGTTTTCTTTAGTTTAGAATGAAACACACTCTCTCACTATTGGGTCGTGAAGATGAGCTCAGTGGAATTATCAGAAAGCGTCCTGTCTTGCCTTTAGCATCTCTGAGTGCCGGCCCCCAGGGCACTTAATTGAGGTGCTGGTGGCATTCAGTCAGAAATTGTCAAGCATGAATGCTCTGAATGCTGAGCTTGAATGGAATTCTGGTCTTGATATCCTATTCCTTGTATCAAAATTCATCTGTTAAAAAAATAGTGGCAGTGGTTCAAAGACAGGCTGATGTCTAAGCAATCTGATAATTCAAAAGTGTGGGGGTTGGCATTGCAGAATAGACTCAGACAAATGCCAATCTCATACTGAGGCCAATTTTACTCGATATGATTAAAGAATAGGGAGTGAGTTGTCAAAAAAAGGCAATACCAATTCCGTGCCATTTTGTCCAAGGGGCTTTTTCCTGGATGGCTATGAACTTTGAATTCTTATGCTTGTACCTCACTGTGACCTCATCTGAGCCTGTACTCTGGTGTAACCAGCCAACTAACAACTTCTGATGTACTAACTCATTTTCTTTTTACTATTTCTTTTGCCACTTCTCATAAAATAACATTCGAATATTTATGTACTCAGAGGCAAACAAAGTAGATTGAATGTTTCAGGGTCATCCTCCATCCCCGGTGGAAAGGAAACCAGCAGACTGTTTTTAACATTTCCTTTGAAGGCTCTTCTGTGTGCGTTTGAGATTGCTTCTTTTCTTCTTTCCTCTCCTCTCCTCTTACTCTTCTCTTCTCGTTTTTTGACACAGAGTCTCACTCTGTCCCTCAGTGGAGTGCTGTGGCATCATCATAGCTAACAGGAACCTCTAACTCCTGGGCTCAAGTGATCCTCCTGCCTCAGCCTCCCCAGTAGCTGAGACTATAGGTGCCCCACCACCACTTCTGGCTAGTTTTTCTATTTTTAGTAGAGATGGAGTCTCACTGTGGCTCAGGCTGGTCTCAAACTCCTGAGCTCAAGGGATTCTCCTGCCTCAGCCTCTCAGAGTGCTGGGACTACAATGTGAGCCATCATGCCAGCCATAATTGCCTGTTTTAAGTGCCCTATTACCAATCCAAATACCTTGTGAGGTATGGGGTTTTCCAACCCGAAGATATGACTTGGGGGAGATGGGGACACAATTCAGCAGGAACAAGGCCTGTATTTGCATGTCACCTGTACATTCCTCTCCTTTGTTCACTAAGGACACAGGCATGCTGTCACACAGTAGATGGTGTGAGCGCTGTGGGGTGAAGTCGTGTCCTTGAGGTTCTTACTCTGGCCCAGACTAGCCTCATCTGGGTACCCTGTAGTCTGCACATCTCCTGGAAGGAAGTGGAACCTTCCTGCCCCATCTGTGCAACCTGCCACCAGCTCACTAATACCTGAACCATCTTCCTTCACATAACTGTCTTTGGATTCTCTGCAGCAGTGTTTTTAACCTTTTAAATCTCATGGCACACTTGAACTTCTGCGGCACATTTAAATGATATTGATAAAAAAAAAAAAAGAGTAAAAAGGGTGGTGCCTATGACTCAAAGGAGTAGGGCACCAGCCCCATATACCGGAGGTGGCAGGTTCAAACCCAGCCTCATCCAAAAACTGCAAAAAAAAAAAAGAGTAAAAAAAGGAATATGCTTACTCTGCCTTAGATTTCTTCTCAAAATAATTTAATTCATGATCCTTAGAAATTTTTGAGGCACACTTGAGATCCTCTCACAGCACGCTGGTTGAAATTACTGCACTAGATCGGCTCTGAGATCCTCAAGGGAGGAAATGGCCTGGCTGCCCCAGGGCCGTCCTGAGTACCAAGTCCAGAGACATCGTCCAGAGATTGACATTTACCTTTAAGCGCTCATCCAGTTTGTGCCTCATCACTCCATAATGATTATCTGCCTCCTCCCTGGCTGTGCTCTGGCCTTACCCCCAGAATTTGGGAAGGGGAACTGCCTTCTGCCAGAGGATCTCGATGGGTCAGTCCAAGGGCAGAAGAGGCACCGTTAGGCAGCTAGTTAGAGATCCTACTCTCCTGGGGGAAGGAGGACAAGGAGAGGTCCCCAGGCCTCCATCTCCGTGCCACCCACCTTAATCCTGTCCCAGGTGATTGCTCACACCCGGGAGGAAGGGAACAATCAGAGCTGAGCTGCCACCTGGAAGAGGACGCAGTGGCCTCTCTAGCCCATTGATTTCCAACTGGTGTGCCTGGAACATTTTTAAAAGTCATTAATTAAATTGTTTTCAAAAGCAGTTCAAAGAACAGTAAGTGTATTCTTTTTTTTACTCTTTTTTTTTGATCAACATAATTTACATGTGCCGTGGAAGTTTAACTATAGGTGCAAGTGTGCTGTGAGATTAAAAAGGTGGAAAAACACTTGCTATAGCCCACAGGCCTGGCCGAGTCTCGAAGGTGACCTGGAGCAGCCTTAAGGCTAATTATCATGTTGTTAGCTTAAATCTACCTTGTGGTCCACACCTCCCCACGGGCTCTCAGAGAGGCTCAAGGGGGGGACCCGGGCCCAGTAAGACTCTGGTTTCAAAGTGAACCACGAAGGGAGCCTGACCCAGACAGAATAAAGGACTGGTGGCCGTAACCCAGGCCTTTTCTCTGCCATGACAATGGGGCTCTTTCTCTGTCTAGGCGTACATATCTCACTCTGTAAGTCTCTGCCTTGCTCTTACTCTGCACACCTGTCTTTTTCTTCCTCAATGAACTTTGTTTCATACTTGCCTTACTTTGAGGTGTCTGGTCATTTTTCAACCAAGAGTGCTCTGAGAACCGAGGTCCCAGGCAGTTGCCTGAAACCCCCCAAAACCATTAGGACTCTGACTCTCCTTTCTTTAATCCTAGATTTAAAAAAAAAAATCTTTCCTAAAATAAATTCCACTGTGAGTCTCCTCGGTAGCATGAGTTAGCTGGGGACAGGGCTCTGAGGCTCTGCACTACAGACAATCTGGGCTGGATAATTCTTAGCTGTCCTCGGTGCTGTGGGATGTCGGCACTCCCCCCCACCCCCATTGTGACTACTACACATGCATTGCCAGTGTCACCTGGGAGAATGATTACCGGCCAAGGGTGAGAAACACTATGCGAGCACTTTATAAAAATAATTTAGATTTAACTTTTCTGGAATATATCTAATTTCAAAGTCAATTCTCATCTGCTTTGTGAGTTTGATTCAACACGTGTGCACTTTGCTAACCCAGGATGATTTGGCTGTGACGCCCAACCTGTCTGCCATTCCTATGAGTCTCAATGTAATCTCCTCCTCAGCCAAACATTATCTGCTAACATGCTCCGCGCATGCAATGGCTTAGGGTAGGAAGATAATAAATATAATTTTCTTTTCTCTCTTTCTTGTCTTTAGCAACTCCACAGATTAGATTAGATTATTATTTTTTTTTTTGAGGCGGAGTCTCACCTTTTTGCCCTCAGTAGAGTTCCATGGCATCATAGCTCACAGCAACCTTAAACTCTTCGATTCAAGCAATTCTGTTACCTCAGCCTCCTGAGTAGCTGGGACTACAGGCACCTGCCACAATACCCGGCTATTTTTAGAGATGGGGTCTTGCTCTTGCTCAGGCTGTAGCTCAGGGCAATCCACCTGCCTCAACCTCCCAGAGTGCTAGGATTACAGGCGGGAGCCATTGCACCTGGCCTGGATTAGATTTTCTAACTTAGTGGTAATTCTATATTTCTGCCTTAGAGTTTTGAATTAATTGCATTTTTATGAATCTTAGGGATTGGCTTTGATTTTTCTTCATACTTTTCATAGACCAATTTGTTCATGTTAAATAGACTTAAAAATATAATTTATATATTTACTTTATTTCAGGGTCTACTCAGGAATAAGTGCAGGTTATAAAACAATATGTTCACTATAATCCCATTTGCACTTATATGCTACACACACGCTAATACACACTGCAGAAAAATACTCAGGAGGATAAATACTCCAAAGTGCAGACCTTATCCTAAATGGGACTCTGAATAAATCTGTTTCTTCTTTTCTCTCACATATAACTTTCTAACCTTTCCTACAGTAAGCACCTTATTGATTTTAGAATTAAAAAAGAAGAAAAAAAGATACTCAAAAAAAAAAAAAGGTCATTCTCAATCTTTGCGGTGTCAGTGTGCAACTTGGCCCTTTTTTCCTGGTGCCATTAATGGTAACAAGACTTGTATTTGAATGACACTTATTTTTGGAAGACTCAGGGATGACTGAGTCACCCACCATATTTTAGGAAAAAGAATGAAACAAGAAACCCCAAAGGAACAGGTGAAGATTTGCCAGGCAGATTTCTGTCTTGTCCTGGGAGTTTTTTGGGTCAAGATGCATGAGCTCAGACAGAACTTTCCTGAACTATAGAGGGGCTAAATTTAGCAGTGAGCTAAGGTTCTGGGTCACTTCATGAGTCATCCTGGCCTTTGTATACTTAAAGGTGCCCAGTAAGCACACAGTGTTCCTAGAGCATGCCGGCCTTGACTGTCTCCGTGACACTGGATGATACCATGTTCTTCTCCTGAGCACCACCACGGCCTTAGTGAATCACAGTTCATGGCCGGGCTCATGCTCAGTTAACACACGTTAGTAATTGAACTATTAATATATTCTTACTGCTCACTGTGCACTCTTGGAAACCAAAATTAGCTTTTCCCAGGGACACAGTATTTTGTTGAACTGTGCATATATGTGGGTCACTATGAAAATTTTGAGACAGATTGTTAGGGTCCATTATTTCATTTCCAAGAAACACCGTCAACAGCGTCTTTTCTGATTCACCTGCGCAAGTTTCAACTTGCTCAGCTCATTGGTGTTGCTGGGAAGGCTTCATTTGCTTCTTTTTATGTTTCTTGATTTTTATGTATCTCAAAACTTTTGTAATGACCCACATATCTCCTTCTTGCCATCTTGTGTGCAGTAAGATGCAGGGTTTGTGGGGAGGAGGGAGAGGGAAGGGTGTGCTCCCACTTAGTGGTACAATGTTAGGGTGTATGGCACAACTGGGGGGGGGTGGGACACAATTATAAGAGGGATATACCTAAAAAATGTAAACATTGTAACCTAATTCCTTGTACCCTCAAATTAACCTGAAACAATAAAAAAAAATTCCCACCTCCCCACTTCCCCAATGTGGGGGGCAGATGCTGGCTTTGTGAGAACATTGAGAAGGGAAAGAGGCGGATGGATGCAGGCCTGGGCACACAGTTGGATCAGCGTTGTGTTTGGCACCGAGCTTGGGTGGTTTAGAAGAAAGAATACGGGCTTGGAAGATGGGCAACCGAGATTCTAAATCCTATTCCCATCACATGTTAGGTATAAGACATTTTACACATGGATTATCCAACCTTTATCCAACCTTTCAGAGCCTTAGCTTCCTCATTTATATAATGGGCGCAAGGCAAGTTTCTTCCTAGACGTACTGTGAGGATAAAGGCATAGAACAGATGTGAGGAACGACCCGACATATACAGGTGTCCGCTATTCTTGGTCCTCTGGTCAGTTTCCAGGTTGGTTGCTGGCAATTAGAATAGCTTACGGGTTCACAGACTTGTTCTGTGAAGGAACAGTAAATATTTTAGGAATCGGGGGCCAGGAGGCAAAATTAAAGTATTATGCACATATTTACATAACAAAGAGAAAACCATTTCCACCAATTTTTGTGGATTCAATTAAGAAAATAATCATTATAATATAGTGTTTTCTAATATAAATCTACTGAAGAAAAAGAAATTCTTTTTTTTTTTTAAAGAAATTCTTTTCCCGGGGAAATATTTCACTTAGTTGGGGTTCAAAGTTAGTGTTCCCTGTCATCAACTGATTGCCAGTGTTCATCTGTGCGAATGTTCTTTCTTTCTTCATTTTTTTGAGATAGAATCTCACTATGTCACCCTCGGTAGAGTGCTGTGGCATCACAGCTCACAGTAACCTCAAATTCTTGGGCTTAACTGATTCTCTTGCCTCAGTATCCCAAGTAGCTGAGACTACAGGAGCTCGCCACAACACCCAACTATTTATTTTTTTGTTTTAGTTGTCATGGTTGTTCAGCAGGCCCGGGTTGGGTTCGAACCCACCAGCCAGCACTCTATCCACTGAGCTACAGGCACAGAGCAGCATTCTTTTTTTAAATTTCAAACTAATAGGGCATACATTTTTAGGTTACTTTGTTTTCAATCCTAGGGTAAAATTCAAGTTGAAGTTGAACCCTTTGCCCAGGGTGCGTGCTGAACACGCTCACGTTGCACACGTTAAATGAGGTCTCACCTCCTCCTCCGCTCTTCTCCCCCTCCCCTCCCCTCTCCATCTTCTCCTTCCCCTCACCACCTCCCCTTCCTCTCCCCTTCCCCCTTGCTAGACTATATTTGTGTTTTATCATTTATGTGGGCCTGTAGTTGTTTATATTTTGGTTTCATGTTAGTATTGAGTATACATTGGATACTTTCCCCCCCATTCTTATGATACTTCACTAAGAAGAATGTGTTTCAGCTCCATCCAGGTAAACACAAAAGATGTAAAGTTTACACCTTTTCTATGGCTGAATAGTACTCCATGCTGTACATATACCTCAGTTTGTTAATCCATTCATGGTTGATGGGCCCTTGGGTTGTTTCCACATCTTGGCAATTATGAACTGTGCTACAATAACATTCTGGTGCAAAATGTACAAACCATCCTTAATTTTGTTACAGAAAAACAGGCATCAGCCTGAATTTGGTCCACAGGCCATAGTTTGCCAATCCTGGCTATAGTCTGTTCATCAAAAATGCCACTCTCTGCTTATGCTCTGACTCCTCTAATCATTGACAAAAGTGAAATCTTCATTGACATATTAAACAACTATTGGAGGCCTACAATCTGGAGAGGGGGTGAATGAGTAAATCTTTGAATAAACAGACACTTGGAAACCAATAGTGTTTAGTCTTATTTGATCAAATGATGGTTTGAAGAATATATCGCTTCATGGCTGAAATCTAGAAAACAGTAGGAAGAGAGTCTCAAGCTACATAAATGGACCCCCTAAGAAGAGAGATGGAGCAATGAATAATTTATGAAATGTTACTGACACAGGTTCTTTCTGCTTTTGATCCAGTAGGCAATTGACATGCTTGTTTTCAGGGGGGTGTAGCTAACACAGATAGGGAAATTTGGCACCCGAGTAACAGAAGGTCCCTTCTTTGCTCTCATCCACCCCACTGATGGCCAATTCAGATTGATCTAGTGGCATTACCTTTAGGTGCCTGTATGAAAACAGAATATTACAGGGTATGTTCTTTACACCGAGGGGACACATTTCAGCAGAACGCTCATACAGAGTGGGAATTAATCCTGCAGAACAGAGGAGAACAGAGAGGATTTGAAAGATGTAGAGAAAGGTTAAATACAGAGCAAGGAGGGATTAAGATGTATGAGAAATGATCCAAGTGGGCTTACCGTGTGTGTGTGTGTGTGTGTGTGTGTGTGTGTGTGTGTGTGTGACGGAAAGGGCCCCCCACTGTAACCATTTATCTGAAATTCCCTGAACTCTTCAGGGCATTTGTGGAGGTTGCCATACCAACTGTGCTGAAGCGGCTCAGGACGAAGACTTTTAAATTTAAGATTGTTGAATTGAATTGGGAAAGTGCTTAGTACTTCTTGTAATTAACTCCTTGGGAAAAAAATGTCTCAAGGTGGAAATATTTTAAAATGTATTGTTTTAGTGGAGGAGTAATTTTTAGCCAGAGAGAGTTTAGCAAACAAGCTTTGGCAGTGGGTTTAAAAACCTCTCTTAGTTAATGGTGATAGACCTTTTTTCTCCATTTGTGTGTTAAGGCAACACGAAGCAAATGCATTTTCTCTGAGCTTAACTAAGAAATCGTAATGAAATACAAGACTTAGGTATGGAAAAATGTCAAGAAGAAAAACTGAAGTATACTTCCAAGCAAAATTTATTAGATATGTCTATTCAAGAAAAAACACAACGACCTTTGCTTGTAAGAATTCAAAGTTAAATACCTGAAAGCCAGGTCTGAATATTTTTCCTTTTAAAATCAGATACAGAAGTAGAAACAGTAATTTTCTTAAATATGACAGGCAACAGATATTGAAGTCTTTTCTCATAAATGGCATCAGACAGAATTATTCATTTATCAGCAAAGCTACATGCAGTTGACTTAATTTCAAACCCCAAGCCTTTAAAATATAAAGCTGGTTGTGAACTTGACAGTGATCAAGGCAGGCTACTCAAAGATGTTTCTTTACCTTCTTTCTAATGAAATTCCTCTGTAATCGGTACTTATGTGCATTTTAGTTTGGCTTCTAAGATCCCTTAAATTCATCAACTTGTATATAAATGCAATCTGACAGAAACACACCATGGAGAGGTGCTTGTGATCTGTGAGACAATGTAAAGGATAATACGCTGAAAATGTTTTAGCTTAGTTTTAGTGCAGGATAAAGACCAAATTAGGAAATTCCCATTTTCTCAATAACTAAATAGTCTGTACAAAAAAAGAGCAAACATATGTACAAAATTCCAAAGTCTACGTACATTGTGAAAAGATCAATCACTGTCCACAGAAAAAATGCCATAAAAAGTTTTGCTATAAGGTGCTTAAGATCCAAAGATGAATAGTTCTTATGCAAAGTCATAAGAAATACAAAGCTAGTTCTCAGAGTATGTGTAATTCAGGCACTGGGAAGCATATTAAATCTTTCAGATCCCAATATCATTTTGCAAATTTCTGCTTCAAGGCAGAAAATAAAACCTGAATGATTTAACATCATCTCTAAAAAGTGCCTAATTTAGTCCTAGGAAATATTTTTACACACACCAGGAAAATCAGCCTCAACATATTCCTGTCCTCAAATGTAGCCAGGATTCTGAGTTCCATAGAAGAAAAATAATTATCATTGTAAAAATAATTGTGTTGATCATAACCCTTGCTAAAACCAACCTTAATACTTGTGATGTTTCTATACTCTATTTCTATAAAATAATGTGCAGCTTCTTTTACATTTCCATAAAATGTACAACATATCATAGGAATCATATGTTTTCATACAATCTCAAATGTGTATGTGTACACACAGTGAAATCTCACCTACAAGTATTGCTTACTGATACTTTCAAGTGTCTATGCTAGAATAATTCTTTGCACCTCTCACTAACACTGCTTATACTTAAATTTTGTCAGATAAATAAAACACTAAGAGTTGTTCATGATGCTAATTATTACATTTTAATATAAAATAGCAATGCAACTTTACAACACAATAGCTTTGTCCCCCCACTATAGTCTAGCTAATCCTCTTGTATTCTTCTGATTCTTACCAAAGGCTCTTAACCACTCGCTGTTTTGCACTTGTAAATGTACAAAAACATTCGCAGGAAAAGACTCCTATTTGAAAACTCACATTCAATCAACAAAATCACACTCACCCAAATTAACTTTCCTACTCTGGCTTTAGAGGTTGTAATCACTGTGCATATATAACACGTAAGTGCAGGCAAACAATAGCGGAAGTACAGTTGTCATATCGTGTAAACCAGGACACTAGGCAAACTCGTGAAAGGAAAATAAACTGCCAAGCTAAGAATGTGAAAATGCAAACCACAGCATTTCCTAATAAACGATCTGGTTGCCTGGGAAAAGAGCATCTTCTGGAGATGTCGAGACACGGCTAGGAGATCGGAGAGCCTCTTGGGGACTCTTTTTTTTTTTACTTTAAATCCTTAAATATTTTACCCTTTTTAAATAGAATGATTTTTTTTCCTGATCCCACATTTTGACTTCTCAACGTCTCCAGCAGAAAGCAGGACTATGCACTTTCCCATGGAGGCCGGTGTTTCTCCCAGGCCACAGCAGTGGGCTCTCTGCTGGTGGTTTGGTGGGGGGTGGCCCTAGTGATGGTGCAGGATGACAATGGGAGGCCTGTGGGATGTGTCAGGTGAGTGTATGACGATGCGAGGCTGAAACGCAGGGTAGACCAGGAGGGAAGCGATTCACAGCCTCTTGACATAGTTTCCAGGGAAAGTACCAAAGAATTTGGTTCTTCTTGAGGTTCCTGAAAATAGAAGCAATAAATGAGATGGGGAGGTGGTGTGACAAGGGGGGAATATCGGTTCATATGCGTGGGATCACGCACCCTCTTACATGGGTTCACTGAGAGAGTGACTCCCCAGGGATTTGGGAGAAGGAAGACAACTCAATCAAGAAGCCAGGAGGAAGCTGGGCTGGCTCAGTGGCTCACACCTGTAATACTGGCCCTCTGGACGGCTGAGGCAGGAGGATCCCTTGAGCTCAGGAGTTGTAGACCAGCCTCAGTGAGAGTGAGAGCAGTTTCAGCTGCACTGAGCCTTAGGCCTAGGTGGTATGCTTCCCTCATCAGGCTAACCCAGACTCAGCTTCGCAATCTAGGTAATGAAAGTCTTTTTTTTTTTGTCTGAGACTGTTACCCAGGGTATAGTGGTGCCTACCACCATGCCTAGCTAGTTTTTCTATTTGTAGTAGAGACAGGGTCTCTAGACCTATTTGTAGTAGAGGCTGGTCTTGAACTCCTGAGCTCAAGGGATCCTCCTGTCTTGGCCTCCCAGAGTGCTGGGACTACAGGTGTGAGTCACTAGGCACCTGGGAACAACAGTCTTACTGAGACCAGCAGTGAACTCAGCCTAGGCTGCTACACAGCAGTGAGGAGGAAGGAGCGAAGGTGGCTGGGCTGGCAGGGTGACAGGAGCAGTGGAAAGTCCTAACAGCAAGGGCTGCTCTGGAGCCAGAAGGTCCCTTGACACGAGCATGTCATGAAGATATTAGCAGGGACACTGTCATTGTCAAAACAATGTGATTATCTCATAGGAAATCACGCTCAATGCTACATCACTCATTTAAAAATAGAACTTGACTTTTCTAATTCTATAAGTGGACCAAAAGCCCTGAGAGAGCCCCTCATAAAATAGAAAAAAAAGCAGCTTAACTACTAGTCGTGGGAGGGGGCTCTGTCGCTGGGCACGCCAGCGTCATAATCCCCTGAGGCTGCAAATGGTGCCATCCTTGGAAACTTTCCGTAGGCAAAAGTCTACAGAAAGTTAAGGTACACTGAGTCTTCCTTAGGATGCCAGCACAGATACAGAGAATGGGGTCTCCAAGGTTTCCTCTCTCCTTTATACTCTGAAATGGACTGTCTTGCTTTGATGACAGTTTCCTTTCTCCCTGGTAGGTATTCTTCTGCTAGATGGGAATTCTTGAAAATATTTAGAGAACGAGGGGCTTGTGTCTGCAGTGAGGCATCAGTTCTTTGATTATTTCGCCGCTGATGAGAAAGCTTCATGTCCTCATCTTTTGCTCTCCCAAATCCTCCTGTGCCTGTATTTTTCTCGCCTTTCGGTCTATACCCCAGCGTCTGATATCTTTATCTACAAATGTTTTCTCAGAAAACCTCTAGTCTTCTTTGAAGATAGTAAGAATGGGATTTCCTTTTAAGTGGGGAGAATGGAACGTCTCTCTCCTGTCACAAATTAAAGCTAAGAGGAGTCACTGGACTTTTAGGGAACCGACAGTGGACCTAGTAAAGGAGTGGGTTCTTCACTTAACCTTGCTCCCTCTCACATTGGGTCCTCACTGCTGGTGGCTAACATTTTCCACTGAACAGAGCATTGATAGTGCTCATTGGGGGACCACTTTGGTGAGTTGTTCTTATCTTGGTCTTTTCTGGTCACTGCTATGTAAAGAAAATGTCTTCTCTCCGTTGAGTTGGAAATAAAACATGTAAAAAAATCACATATACGTACCTGAAGCAGTAAATACTGAACTCTATGAAAAATGCAGTAGCCTTCTGATTACATTGTATATGTGATGTATGAAAAAGATCAAGGGCCTTATGAATTAAAAAAAAAGTGACTATCGCAGCAAACCATGCGAGTGAGTGAACTCAGCAAATCACACAGTAGCCAAATGTGCCTGAAAGAAGCGTACACATACCCACAAACCATCCGTCATCGCATTTCTCCATCACATCAATGACGTCACTTTCTCTAAGCTCCAGCTCATCTTCATTCCTGGGAGTATAGTTATACAGAGCCTGAAACCTGAAACAGGAAAAACGAGGATGTCAAAAAAAGAACTTGGCACCTTTGCAAAACTATAGAAGAAAGAACAGTATTCATTTTGTCTTTATTATGTCTATTTTTAGCAATGTATTATATTGGATAGTGAAAGTCTGGCAAGCATGGAAAACAAATACCAATATTTAGACTTTCATAGGAATTTAGACCACTCTGATAACATTTTGAAACTCAGAATGAGGAATATTCATGAAAGCTTATAACATTCATGAATCGGATTAACATATCTTAACATTCATAAGTCAGGCCTGCATTTCAATGGTCCAATATAAATATCCATCATCTAGACATTAAATGATAGTATGGATCATAAAATAAGTGATATTTGCATTATGCTGCTATAGAAAAGCAAGAAAGAAATCACAGGGTTAGTTAGCCATAAAAAGAAGCAAATAATTGAGGCTTAACCACTGAAATTTCAAATGGTTCTAGTCTGAGATACCTGTGTACAACACGTCACAGACACAGGTGTTCTAAATTGCTACATGGGAATCACTAGAAAAGGGAAGATTACTTTTTCACCAAGCTGAATGCTTTAAATCAATTTGTTACAGTGTTTTCTAAGCGTTTAGAGTTTGAAAATTTGATGCAATGAAATTGCACCACTACCTATGAAGTTGAGTGGTTGAATCCTATGTACAGTTATCACTGAGTCAGTCTCAAACAGAAGATGACGGACCTAAGCTCCTTCTTAAATGGGTCCTGGGGAAATTGTGTTAATTTTATATAAAGAATTACTGATGGAATGCTGCCACTTTACCTTCCCTGCCTGAATTCTTTGAGAACATATATTATGGTGACATTGGTCAGTAGGTAATGAATTCAGACATTGGATCTGTGGTAATAAAATAGCAGATACTTTAACAAACGGACTGGCATTTAGGAAAGTAAAGACAGAAATGATGGCAATTGAGAAGGTCAGGAAGAATTTCACATGCAGCTAACACGAAAACTGCTTCATAATTTGACTAAAACAACAGTAGTACTATAAGGAGGATACTTAAAAAAATTGGTGAATTTGTTTCTGCTGCTTTTCACAACAGTTATGTGATTCTGCTAATGTAAGAAAATAAGAACCACATTGTAGGGAGCATTAGATATTTTTCATAGAAACTTTAGAAAGATGATAATAGGCTGGGTGAGGTGATTCACACCTGTATTCCCAGCACTCTGGGAGCCTGAGGAGGGTGGATCCTTTGAGCTCAGGAGTTGAGACC
Organism: Galagoides demidoff; assembly: GCA_963574575.1. NCBI lineage: Eukaryota > Metazoa > Chordata > Mammalia > Primates > Galagidae > Galagoides > Galagoides demidoff. The sequence continues at coordinate 16,010 of CAUYQV010178704.1, forward strand.
AGCCTGAGCAAGAGTGAGACCCCCATCTCTACTAAAAATAGAGATGGGCATGGTAGCGGGTGCCTATAGTCCCAGCTACTTGGGAGGCTGAGGCAAGAGGATAGCTTGAGATTAAGAGTTTGAGGTTGCTGTGAGCTATGATGCCATGGCACTCTACCTGGGGTGACAGAGTGGGACTCTGTCTCAAAAATAAAGTTGATAATATGGAGTACTGCTCTGAAATAAGAATAATTTATTTCTTATTACTTTATTAAGTCACAATATCATATTTTGGTGGAACAAAACTACTGTATTACTTGTATTCATGTATCACATCGTTAATAAGAAACATTATCCAGCTTGGTGCCTGTGGCTCAAGAGGCTAAGGCGCCAGCCACAAACGCCTGAGTTGGTGGGTTCGAATCCAGCCCGGGCCCGCCAAACAACAATGATGGCTGCAATCAAAAAATAGCCAAGCATTGTGGCAGGTGCCTGTAATCCCAGCTACTAGGGAGGCAGAGGCAGGAGAATAACTTGAGCCCAGGAGTTGGAGGTTGCTGTAAACTGTGATGCCAAGGCACTCTACCCAGGATGACAGCTTGAGGATCTGTCTCAAAAAAAAAAAAAAAAAAGAAAGAAAGAAAGAAAAAGAAAAAAAAAGAAACATTGTTCCATTGGCTTCCCTCTCTGTGAACTAATGGACTTGGAAAAGTTAACTTTGGGGGGTCTGGAAAAAAGTGAGTACCATGTGTGCTCACATCCTCTCTTAGAAAACATTGCCTTCCTGGGCCTGTGGCAAAGCCTGAAATTTCTACAGTAGAGATTTTTTTCCCCTGTTAATACTGTGTCCTTCTAGTAAGCTTTTAGCCCACTTATCTTCTTCTGACCTTTTGAGGTCTTTTACTGAGAAAGAGGATTCTGGTTTTGGGGAAGGGAAGAGAAGAGTTAACCAGAACCCCAGAGCAGTGGTGGAAAAAACCAGGAGGCACTGAGTGTCCACAGCACCTGATTCAGATGTTTGCATCCAACCAGCCTCAATAGCCGTGGGCAAATTATCCTGTGGTTTGTGTCAAGGATTTGATTTTGGAGCTACTTGGGGGGAGGGGTGATATCTTTGGTATGTCCAAGAGACTGAGCAGAGTTGATTTCTACATGGTACTTTTTCCAACTTCATCTTTCAAAGGGAGCTGGTCCTGCCTGGGCTGCTATTTCAGTGGCACCTCTCACTTGGGGACAACCGATTCTCTGACTGAGCTTCTCAGGCGTCAGCCACGGAGGGAGGGAGACAGGCCTGCTTAAGACCACACACACCAGCTGCTTAAAGGAGTTAAAAGTTCCAGAGCTAAGAAACAAAAATTGGCATGGATTCATACTTCATTTTTAAGTGACGAAAGCCAGCCTGTTTGTCAAAATGTACTCACCATTCTGGTTTAATTAGACCACAAAAAAAAAAAAAGAATAACAACAACAACAACAAAAAACACCAAAAAACAAAAAAGGAGCTTTATGGAAATGTAAACAAACCCTCCAGAAATCTTCCCACCTCCACTGAGTTTCAAAATCAGTGTACAGGACAGGAAATGCAGTCGGGTTGCAATTAAAAACGCTGTTCTGGAAGATGTGGTGGTGACATGATTGATGGTGGTGGGGTCAGGATGGTTCAGAAAGATAGTCTTTTCCAGTAGGAACTGCTAGGCTAAACAGGAAACCCTCTCTATAACTTGCACTTTTTTCCTAGAACTGGTTTTATCTAAACTGAATTGTAGTGATATAACCTATGTTCCTACTTTGGCTCAAAGAGATTTTAAATCAAAGAGATTAAGCGATACTCTGTAATCCCACTTATTCAGGCTATAACCACATAGAAACTTAACAAAGAACATTCTGTAATATCCAAAGCAGGACTGTGGAAATGTGCCTTCCTCCCACTTGTGTGGACTCTGTGGTTTCTTAATAACAAAATGGCCTTGGCTGGGTATATTAACTCCACATCACATAAAACAGTGTAATAATGTAACATACCCTTTCATTCATAAACTCCTTAAAAGTTGTTTAATATAATGTGTTGGCAGTGCAATCAACCTAAACAGCCCTGGAATTTATTCTTTGTGATAGGATCCTATCACCATGTGTGTTCATAGGAGAAAAAACAAAAACTTTAGAATTATTAGTTGTATTTAAAATTTTCCAGTTAAGTGGCATTGTAAGTGATTATTACTTCCAATCTGTTCTTTCACAATAAAGACTGTCCCTTAATAAGGACACTGGCTGTACTCTGGGAGAGCCAGTCTCAGTGACAATCACTAAGTTTCAGGTCTATGAGGAGCAAGGAGAGGACCCCAGGATGATGAAGTCACTGGCCACTCCCCAGGACCTGCCATGAGGAGGAGTCTTTTGTTAGCCTGTTCCATTCCGGGCCAGCAGAGTATGGCAGTGGACTGGGAGACCCCATGTGTTCTCAGGCACGCCTGGTAAGGTCGAGGTCCATGACAGCACCGTCCAGGGGGTCTAGCTCCTGACTCACAGGACAGGCAGTAGCCAGCAGGAAGCACACAACCCCTGAACATCTGTCATGGGTGAAATGGGCCCCCCCCCAAAAAAAAAAACACGCACAAAGAGAATCTTAAAGACAAAGTGTCATACTCTTCAGGTTGATTTAATGTCTGTATCAGAAAGGAGAGAGAATTTGAAAGGCAAGTTTGAAAAGGTATTTTCCTGGTGTTGTAGAAGGAATTGCATGTCACTGAGTGACAGTGAGAGATTTTTATTTATTTATTTATTTTTGAGACAGAGTCTCACTTCAGTGCCCTGGGTAGAGTGCCATGGTGGTGTAGCTCATAGCAACCTCAAACTTCTGGGCTCAAGCGATCCTCCTGCTTCAGCCTCCTCAGTAGCCAGGATTACAGGTGGCCACCATAGTGCCTGGCTACGCTATTTTTAGAGACGGGGGTCCTTCTCTTGTTCAAGCTGGTCTCAAACTCTTGAGCTCAAGCAATCCACCTGCCCCAGCCTCCCGGAGTGCTGAGATTACAGGCGTGAGCCACGGTGAGGCCATAACAGTGAGCATTTTAATATTGCCATTTTTGAAAGACCCTTCTGAGTACGTCATTTTGGAATTAACATTATTAACATCATTTTAGGTCTATTTTTACTTTAACCATCTCCAGATAGGTATAAAAGCAATGTTAGAATATTTCTGTGTGTCTCTAAAGCTGTAGTTACTAGTTACGTGGCCAGGAGAGCAGAGAAGGAGACAGACATGTAAGCCTTAGGAATCACTGTAGCATTGGAAGGTTTTCCTGATACATAAATTAAAACCTTCTTGTAAAACCATGAGTTTCTTTTTAAAATTAGCTCTGATCCCTGTCATAAAAGATGAAGACTATGGCAATTGCTCTGTACTCAGGAGTTTTTCTTGGATCTCTTGCCCTTGCCCAGCTGCACCACTTTACATTTCTGTACATCAATTTTCCCTTTTGTGGGTCAAGGTTAGTCTTGAATTTAGAAGATAAGAAGAATACTTACGGTTCCCCCCCACCTTGAATGTTTTCATGAGTAAACACAGGACGCTGTGGCTGAAATGAAATGATTTTCAATGTAATCAATGTTTAAACTGGTACTACTTAAAAGATAATTTGGATAATGGCATGGAACTTTTCTTGACATTTAATATTTCCTGTTGTAAAAAACCAAGAGGAAGGAAAGAAAGCAAATAAAAAGGGTTTTCTGTGGGATTCATAATTAAAATATTTTGAAGGGTGTTTTAAATTAAATCAAAATAACCAAGGTCCAAATGGTTTGAGCACATCTACAATCTAGTCTATTCAAGCTTTAAAGAAGAGTTGGGGTTTTGTCCCATTGATTTTTTCAAAGGCCAGGAATACGGCAAGAACACGGAGAGCAAACTACCAGAATAGGAAGTATAGACACCTTCCCACAACGTTATTCTCCAGCAATTTCTCAGACAAGCAGAAAATAAACCACACTTAGTTTAACAGCGAGGTATCCACATTCATTCTTTCAAATTTCCTTCACAGACAACATTTTCACATACAGTGCACATGGAAATATCGGGAGGCAGACATCCCATGCTACATTTGAGTTAACATTCTCTGTTCTCAGTGTGGGGAAAACACATGCATTTTTAAGAAGAGAAAGCAGAGAACTTTAAATGCAACAAACAATATGCAGGTAACATGTAACATTTTACCTTAGAAGAGAAATATTGGTAGAAATTCCCCGTGCACTGAACTCTCAATAGAGTTTCTTTTCTTTTTAAACTAAGCATCAAGACCAGTATCTGTAATAGATACTTATAATATTGGAAATGACAAGCCTTAGCATCCCACATATCCACATTAAAAATTCAATGAATGAAAGTTAACATGTTTGTTGAATATATAAACTCAGTGTAATTTATATTGACTACCTAAATGTTACCTTTTAGGGAAAAAATGCATACAGTTCATTTACAATAGATTGTAAAAGCATCCTCTCTTCTAAGCGATAGAAACATAATGAAATAAACTCAGAATCCGCATGGCAACTCTATGAGTGACTTTTTGGTGACGACGAATTGGTTATTAGATCCATGTGCTTAGACGTCAGGACCAGTTCTTGGATTTTCATACTTAATGGGTGGATTACCGACAAGTCAGATTTTTTTTTTTTCCCTTGCAAGTCACCCATAGAAACTCCATTAGACCAACCTGCTGGTGACTGTTTTCGGTCTATGATCTGGCCCCTTCCTAAACTCTTTGCCTACCTTCTTTCTATCCATGCTTTCGATCATAAGGCTAGGCATTTATGTTACTAAAATTTCAGACTTTGAGTCTGGTAATTGGAAATATTTGTTAATACTGACAGTATTTTTAGAAATTTCATTCAATACTCTGGGTGTGGAACACTTAAAACTAATGAATGGGTAAGAATTAGGAGGCATGTGTGACTAAGAGGGTAAAATGGTTTACTTCCATAAATCAGTACAAAACTACTACCAATGTATCTGTTATTAAAATTATTATACTTTAAAAAATGATTAAGACTGAATCATTTTCCAGTCATTTAATTCAAGATATTATTAAATCAATTTAAATATACAAGTTAATATAAGCCTATAGCTTATTACATTTTTCTGGTTATCTTCCAATCCAAAAAAAGTTTATGTATGTATAAAACTTTTTGCAAAAGATCTGTGTATATCAATTGCCACTAATATTTTGTATTGATCACCCTGTCTTGTTTTTCTCAGTTTTTAAATTTGAAATTACTGAAGAACCATGTTCCTTCACATCCATGTCTATATATTATATTTTTCTTCACCATTTTTCTCTTTTTTGTTTTTGAGTTAATATTTGTCTCGTCTTTTTCATACTATCATGAAGGACAATGATATAAACATTTACTACAAAGGCCTATTTACTTCTTTTAAACTCTTCCTTAGAATACATTCCCAGGGTAGAGTTTCTGGCCCAAGAGTATGTATTAAAGTCACATGATTTTGAAGATATCCCTGTTAGCCACTGAAAAATACTGTGTACACAAAGTTACTTAAAAATGTCTAATATGCCATATTTCATATTATATACCAAGATAGCTACTGTTCTCTTACCAAAAAAAATCCCAATACCATTTGCCATGTGTAGCAAAGTCATAAAGGAGAAAATGTGATTTGTTCTTGTCTTTTTTTTTGAGACGGAGCCTCAAGCTATCCCCTTGGGTAGAGTGCCATGGCATCACAGCTCATAGCAACCTCCAACTCCTGGGCTCAAGCAAGTCTCCTGCCTCCGCCTCCCAAGTAGCTGGGACCACAGGTGCCCACCACAACACCAGGCCATTTTTTTTTTTTTTTTGGTTGCAGCCATCATTGTTGTTTGGCGGCCTGGGCTGGGGATTTGAACCCGCCACCTTAGGTGTACGTGGCTGGCGCTTCAGCCGATTAAGCCACAGGTGCCGAGCCTGTTCTTGTCTTAAGAGAAAATGTTTCATAAAATCTACTTCATTATACTCTAAAAGTGGTGTGCTTGTTTCTACACATTTAGGCCGTCCTAGTATTTTTCAATTGAGTAAACATTTTAACTTCTAGGTCACGGCACCCAGCGCTTGGTCAAACTGGTTGGTCTCATTTCATTGGTTCCTTGCGTTAAGATTTAAATGCTATTTTAAAAATTAAGTTATTCAATGAATATAAGACAATCTACACGCCAAGTCTATATATCCCCTTTCAATTACCATCATTATAGTTTTGCTCATTTAATTCCTTTAATTCAACCCACCTCATAAATAATTTAAATGAACTGTCTCCTTGACAATTATGTGAATTGGGCCCTTGTTGCAAGTGTGTGGTTCCCTGAGTCCCATAGTCTCGTGTTCCAGGGCATGGCAGCTGGCTTTTATCTGTCACTGCCAATGTGTCTTTTTCCTTCCCTTCTATGCTTCAAACCCTGCCCCCCTCAATCATCTGTTTTCTGTGCTATTCACATCCTCAGGTCAGAATTGATCACAGTTTTTCTGAGCAGAGAAGTTGTACATCTCTTATAATGGTGAGTTCTAGAACTTTCTGAAGCCTAACAGGAACCACCTCCTTGTTAATGTGGATGACTAGAAGCCAGTTTTAAGGAAAGCTGACCAATCACTGTATTTGAATTAATTTCCTTTAAAAAGTAGTTGACCAATAAAAGGAGTAAGTAGTGTTAATAGTTATTTATGAGGGCATATTTGTCTTTCTGATTTTAGCGTTGATCACTATATTACCTTGGGGAGGCACCTCAAGTCAGTGAGCTGCACAAGATGACAGTCTGACCCCTCGGGGGACCCCATGAAGGCGTCCTCAGCAAGTTTCCTCTGCTGAGTAAAGGTGCCCGTAGCCCACCTTACGCTTTCAGCTGTCTGAGAGCTGTGACGGCTCCCATCGATCAGTTAATTCTCACGTGTCTCAGTCATGTAAAAACAACAATGGTAATAATTCAGCTTCATTTTGCAAATTAGTAAACAAAAATCAAAGATACTGGATACTTTTTTCTTAATATGACAAAAAGGGGAAAACCCTAAGAAAAACAGTAATAATTTTGGTTCACGCTCTATTGCAAAAGAGATTACTATGGTGAATAGAAGGCCCAACGTGGTTCAAGTCGTTTATTCTGTGTCTCAGGCAGGTGTTCGTGTCCTACATGGGTGTTCAAGCAAACTATTTCAGAAGATGCTTTTCATTGTCCCCACAGGGCACCTCTATGCGCTCTCAGCGGACCTTGCACTGTATCTGCACTCTGTCGCCCCCTAATGGCGAACTGTGCAGCAACAAGCTGAGAGTTGTTTTTGCTTTTGCCTGGGTTAATTTGGGAAGAATATATATATTTTTAAATTTCAGATCAATATGAGGGTACAAACAATTAGGTTACAATGTCTGGTAAAATCAACTATGTTGATTTGTTAGGTAAAGTCTAGAAGAATATTTTAAATACCACAGAGTGATGTGGAATAGATACTTACCTGTTTTCTTGACCACGTTCTTCTCTTCCTGTATTTTCAATTCTCGAGGTAGAATCCCTCGTAAGGCACCAGTATTTCTGATCTGTGTTCATTTCCGTTTGAACTATCTGTTTGGGCATTTCTATTGCCCATAACTTCTTCTTTTTTTTGAAGTTTTTGGCCAGGACTGGATTTGAACTCACCACCTCCAGCATATGGGGCTGGCACCCTACTCCTTGAGTCACAGGTGCCGCCCTACTCATAACTTCTTAACAGGTTTAAGATAAATATAGGACAGGCACACCTCCTGGGTGCGGGACACAACTACAACAGGGACCTTACCTTATAAATGCAAACATTGTAACCTAGTTGTTGGTACCCTCATATTATTCTGAAATTTAAAAAGATAAATATAGGACAATATACATTTGTGACATTCAGAAAGTTTAACATGAACTTAAGAATGCATTTTCAACTGAACACCTTATAATTACTGTGCTGGAAATTTTTGAACAAGAATTATATTACGCGTATAATTCCTTGATAAGCCTTAGAAGCACAATAAAAATTACAAAATCCAATAAAGCATCCTGCTATTTCCATGCTAGCCTAAATATCTTTCTTTCTTGGCAGACTAGCAATCCTTTTTGTTTGTTTTAGTGCAGCTCTTGTTTTTTATTCAAAAATTGAAACCAAAGAGACAGGTTTTTAGACACATGTTAATTTTGAAATCCAGAAGTAATCACAAGCTACTGTTCATAAGGAAGGTGGTTTTTAATACCATAGAATCTCTGACATGATAAAATACATACTTCCCTAGCTAAGACAGTGAGATCTAGGCTGTCTGAAAGCCATGTATTTATGTGAGCTTCTGCAGAGGTACTTGCATATATAACTAGCTGTATCTAGTATTCGGTAATTCTTTCCTTTTTTTTCTTTTTTTTGCTTAAATTGTCTCCATAGAGACTGTCAAAAATTGCCAATGCCTACTATACTTCAAATTGTCACAGTGAGGTATTGGGAGAAGTTTTTAATTCACAGTAATCTTGAATGGTGCCTTGGATAAACCTCTTCAGCTATGACACTGCCCCTGTGCAAAGCTAGATAATTCCTAAATAAGGATTGACTGTTACTTTAAATACTAATGAGGAAAAATCTTTGAAAGCCTTATAAGAAGTTCTAAAGTTCTTAACACAATTTTTCCCCCAGAGAATGTTGTAGAACTTTGCAACCAGAATTAGATGGAATTCTCCTAATACCATGCTTATGTTTATAGGATTATTTTTCCTTCATAAATGATGAGGGTAAGATATAACTGCACATAAATTTAAAGAAAACAGAATATAGTCCATATGAAGAGATGTAATCTAAAACACAAATATATAATGCAAAAATGTGGCAAAGACAAAAACCTCATGTAACCCAAAGCATTCGACCTCATTGACCCATGGGAAATTCATGGATGGGCCTACTAACTGCAGAAAGAGCTTTCTTTTGGTTTTGGCTCTGGAAGGCAGTTCAGTGGAGTCCCAAGAATCTCTGCAAATTGACATTTCCTCTCTCTCTCTCCAGCAACACAAATCTCTGCCTCAAGAATAAAATGCGATCTGACTATGTGAAGCAAAAAGCACGAAACGGCATAAATACAGAATAGCACCTATGTTTTAGAAAATGGAAAAGAAAAACATCTTTTAAATCAAGCCCTGAGAACCTGAAGTGCAGAACCATAGCTATGCGATAAATCAGTGAAGATTAAACCAGGGATCATTAAAACAGAAATGGTGAAAGGAGTCCAGCCTTATGTGCACAGATGAAAATGTCCAAATGCCTTGGCTGCATTCCTCAGTACCCTTCAGAGTCCATTTGTTCTAAAGAGCTGTGGATGTTATGGAATTAAGAAGTTAAAGGGAAATTAATCTGACCTTTAACTTTAATCAAATCTGTCAAGAAATTGGCAATATGAAGAGTCCAGGGAGCAGTAGGAGGAGAAAAGGGGGATCAAGTAAATGTAACACTTACCACAAAGCAACAAAATACTTTGAAACAAAGATCATAGATTAAAAAAAAAATCCAAACAGGCTTAGCGCAGTGGCTCATGACTGTAATCCCAGAACTTTGGGAGGGTGAGATGAGACGATTGTTTGAGGTTGAGAGTTTGAGACCAACCTGGACAATAAAGTGAGACCCCATCTCTACAGCAACCTCCATATTAGCCAGGTATAGTGGTGTGACTTGGGAGGTTGAGGCAGGAGTACCACTTGAGCTCAGGAATTTGAAACTAGCCTGAGCAAGAGCCAGACCCTGTCTCTATTAGAAATAGAAGAACTAGCTGGGCATGGTGGTAGGTACCTATAGTCCTAGCTACTCGGGAGGCTGAAGAAGGAGAATCGCTTGAACGCAGGAGTTTTAGGTTGCTGTGAGCTATGATTGTGTCTCTTCACTGGAATCTGGGCAAGAAAACAAGACTCTGTCTCAAAAACAAACAAACAAACAAACAGAACAAACTAAATAAACCGAGTGAGGCTGGGCCTCATGGCTCATGCCTCTAATCCCAGCATTCTGGGAGGCCTAGGAGGATGGATTGCTTGATCCAGGGAGTTGGAGACCAGTCTGACCAAGATCAAGACTCCATCTCCACTAAAAATAGAAAAACTAGCCAGGCGTTGTGGCAGGAACCTGTAGTCTCAGCTACTCAGAAAGCTGAGGCAGGAGGATCGTTTGAGACCAGGAGTTTGGGGTTGCTGTGAGCTATGGTGACTCCATGGCGTTCTACCCAGAGTGACGTAGTAAGACTTTACTTAAAATAACATAACATAAAATAAAATAAAATCTAATGAGCAGCAAAGAAGCAAACACCCCTGGAGCATGTAAGTTCAGTACTGTAAACAATTAGCAATGGTTTTGCTCTCTGCACTGCAAAGTGTCTGCAAAACACTGATTTGGAGAAACAGGAGACCGATGTAGAAAAAAAACAACACACGCACAGGCCCCCCGTGTTTGAATAGTAGAGAATTTGATCATGTCCTTTTGGAGTCTGGAAACCTCATGCACATGTAAAAGGGAAGCATGTTACCCGAAAAACTCAGGATCGGATTTTCGTGCTGACCTGATCTCACAGCTCATCATGAAATGATGCTCACTTCATCTCAAGGCTTCTCCAGCCCTGCTTTACAGCCAGTACTTAGGTAGAGAATACAATTAAGAAAGAGTCTGGCCACTGAAAGGGGAGGAGGGGGTGGCCAGGACGTCTGCCACAAGGTGGGGATGTGCTGACCCTACCCTGTGGGAACTGCCGAGCCCTCTGACCGGCGGGCTGCACAATCTTCTAGACATCACTGGGCTACGAGGTGGCTTACCCAGGACAAGGATCTCATTTTTAAAATCAGCCTGGAAAAGGCATAAGAAGTTAGTTAGTCTTGTGGTCATCCTACAGCCCTCAGGAGGCGTTTTCCTGTTTTGGTTTTTCCGTGCACACACAGCATGCCGCACTCTGCATGACTAACTGAAGAGCAGAAGGGAGCACAGTCTGGACACAGCTTGGCTCCCCAGTTTCTTACCGGGGCTCCACACCACAGGCGTCAGTTGCAACTTTAATGTGGGACTCACAGGCACAGCAGAGGGAAGTTAGCACAGAGAAGAGGAATACAATACAGATGCTAAGAACACACCCGGGAAAGGCCACTCGGTCCCAGAATGCTTAACAGTTGGGTTCTAGATGCCCTTTGTGCTTACTGAAGACATGCAAGGTGAGGTCGAGGGAAATTTGCCTAATATCTACCAGATTTCATGGGAATTGCCAAATATTTGTTGGAAGCAAAATTCTAACAAAACACATACATAAGAAGAATGTAAGACTTTGGGGGGGGGGCGTGATGAAACATAATTAAATACTGAATAGTGCCCTAACTACAGGCTCAACTATTTTGTATTCTTTTAAAGTAAGATCTTTAATTAATATGGCAGTGGATAAACTAACTTTCTTGTATGCAAGTATGTTTTATTTTCTTTCCAATATCGGACAAGATCTAGCAATGTCCTGCCTGGTATTTGATGTAGCTTACTAGAGCTGTAGTGGGATTCAAAGACTTTTCTTTTCTTCTATTTATTTTTTATCTCACTCTGTGGCCCTGGGTAGAGTGCTATGGTCTTATAGCTCACAGCAACCTCAAACTCTAGGACTCAAGCAATTGTCTTGCCTCAGTTTTTTTTATTTTTAGTAGAGAAGGGGTCTTGGGTCTTCCTCAGGCTGGTCTCAAACTCCTGAGCTCAAGCAATCCACCCGCCTCGGCCTCCCAGAGTGCAGGGATTGCAGGTGTGAGCCATCATGCCCGGCCTGAAACACTTTTAGATAATAGCATGTGGTTTTCTCAACTCACATTTAAGAAAATTTTTATAACACTTTATAACGACTGATCTCACATCTGCAGTCTCTTGGGATGAAATGTGTTTGGCATGGCAGAGAACACCTGGTCATTCTCTCTTCCGTATTAGAGCTGGGATGGTAGTTAGGCCTATGGTCATTCTGAATATTTCCTGACTTGCTTGCCTTTGGCTGTGCTCATGTGATAAGTTCTAATGGATGGCACGTATGCGATGTCTGGGAAGCAGCCTTGGGACAAGGGGGCACAACCTCCCTCTTCTTTGCTCCTCCTTGCTGGCTACAGTGAGGAAGGGATTGCTCATGCTGCCATCTTGGACAGCACTGTGGAAGCCTCTCCCTAAGCATGGTGACAGGCCATCTCCTGGCTTCTCTAAATGACAGTGGAGCCACCATTCAGTCCTGGAAGCCCTACATTTATGCATAAGTGAAATTTACTTCCACTTTTGAGTTTCAGGGCACTGCCTCTATTTCAGTCTTGCTTAATACAGGGGGCCTTACATGTACAAATATCAAGACTCATAGGGAAAAACATCCAGCTGTTGGAATGACATGGCTAATAACAGCTGGAAATGCCATGTGACTATACTAAGAAGTATCAAGGCCCAATTGTATGTTGGGAACCGTGCTCAAGGGGATCGCCTTCTGATGGGCTGGCTTCCAGGTGACGAGACATCCTTATGTGACCCCAGTAACTTGAGCATCTTGGAAGAAACCCAAGAAAGAGTCTTTGCTCTTTTCATAAAGAGCTTCTATTGCAATTTGACTCCATATCCTATAAGGCTCTTTTACAAAATAGTCTCCTGGATACAACTGAAAGCTCAGCTTCTAGAGGAGCTGAGACTTATAAGAATTTTTATTATGAAAAACCATTATTTTAAAAACAGATACTCAAAAGACTAGGGGAAATATTAGATTCAGATTTATATATCAGACTCATAACTTAAGTACCTTTCATCTTCTATAGTCTAAAAAGTGGGAATAAGTCTCACTTGCACAGAAGAGTTTGGATTGCATTTAGTTTTATGGAAGATTTTCTTTGTCTTAGAAAATACTTGAGAAGAATATAATTGAACTGAATTGACATGAGTTGATTAAACAGTGGTTGATAAGGGCTGATAAAAATGGTCCTGCAGAGGTTTCCTGCACAATACTACATTATTAAAACATTATTAAAATGGTATTTTCTCTTTGCTTTCAGTGCCAGGTGACTTTACTTTTTTGTAAATGAGGATCATTGATGATATTCTTCCAATAAAAAATATAGCAAGCTTTTTGAAAGGACTCAAAGTGGCTCAGTGTGTTCCTGTGCAGGACTAAACCATAATAATAGCCTAAAATCTGAAGTTGAGGCGGCGTTTGTGGCTCAATCAGCTAAGGCGCCAGCCATGTACACCTAAGGTGGCGGGTTGGAATCCCCAGCCCGGGCCCGCCAAACAACAATGATGGCTGCAACCAAAAAATGGCCGGGCATTGTGGCGGGTGCCTGGTGGTCCCAGCTACTTGGGAGGCAG
>CAUYQV010178706.1:0-22556 GCA_963574575.1 Galagoides demidoff
TAAGCAGACAGGGCTGCCACCTCTGACACTGCAGCTGCCTAAGAGTCTGCCAGGAAGACAAGTGGCAGCTGGTTCCATTCTGCTGTCCATGTCCTCATACATGGAAAAAGCATATGTCCTGGGAAAAATGGCATCCAACTTATCATTGACTGTGTGGAGATAACTAATGCTGCTACCCCGGCCATTCAGGGCCAACAGGACCCACTGAGCTCACCAGTTAAGATGGCAATGAGTGGCTAGCAGAGCAACCCCTAACCATCTGCTGGCAGAATGGCCTGGCATTTGGTTATTCCCGACACCTCTGGCTATACCTTGAGGATTGTAGAGACACAGTGGAAGAGATCTGGGAACCAGCCACCCCATTGGCAGCACACAGTAGGGCCGTCTGAGGGACCCTTTTTTGACCACTTTAGCAACTTCTGGAGGCTGGGATACAGGACCAGGTCACTACCCCAGACATCCTGGCCACTGACTGTAGTAATGGTCCTCCTGCACAGTGAAGTGTGTCCTGACCCTGACTCTATAGTGCTGCCCAGAGTTGTGTCAGTCAATTGTTCCATGAATCAGAGTGACAGACCTTTGCAGCCACATGTAGGTCAGTAGGCATATGAAGTCAACCAGCTCTGCTAAGGGGGTGTCTGAGTCTGAGGGATGGGCTAAATGACAGGTTGTGCCATGGCCGTGGTTGGCCCAGCACTTCCAGTGAGCCTTGGGGCATAAAACCAAGGGCAGGGTGCTTTTTGGGGTCTCAGCATCAGTAGGACATGGGGTGTGTACGAGGAGACTCTCCTCCCCATGCAGCTTTCCTGAACCTTGGGGGACCAGCCTGCCATGAAAGCCAAGCATCTGATGCCTCTCTGTCAGCAGCAAAGTTGCTTTTCTTAAACCTGCACCTTGTCCTACTGGGCTCACACAAAGGATAGAGGGACAAGGCACAGTGGGCCAGCTGCACAGGTGCATTTACCCCGCAGCCCACCTTCCCAGCTGTTCATGGCTGCCTGGTTCAGGAAGCATGCTGTGGACACAAAGAGGGAACAATGCAGCAATGATGGACTCTCCCTTCCAAAAATTTCTAGATCTCTCTTGAAAATTAGTCATTTGTTCCAGTGATGAGGTTTTCATCCCAAAACAAGTCAGGAAGAGGTCTGCCTTCCTGCCTCCTTGGCCTGATTCCCTCCAGGACACAGAAGATCCAGAGGTTGATGCTCCATTTGCGGAAATCCAGGAGCTGGGAACCCACAACTCCACTGCTTCCCTGGCACTGCAGCCTCCAGCCCCTCCTTACCAGGAGCAAGTCCCCTCCCAGACTGGTCACTCAGGCAGGGCAGGGGCTACCTCCCCCCACCTGCCCACACTGTGACTAGCAGATAACAAAGGGCCAGTAAATGTTTGCGGGTGAAGGAACCCGAGCCCCCTGTGTCCTAATGGCTCAGAGGATAGAGTGAGCGGAGGCTTCAGCAATGAGCTCCTTCCACACCTCTGGGCCAGAATCTTCTAAAGTGACTTCACTCTCTTTTTTTCTCTCCTCAAACAACTTGGAGCTCATTTTCCCTAGATGGCTGCCTCAGAGAAGGTGTCGTGGTGAGGGAAGGGCACTCATATTAACCAAGTCTGTCCCCAGAGCCAGGTTCTCGGCTAACATGGAGGGTACACTCCAGCATGAAGGGCTGCCCCTCGCCCCATCTGGTCACTCTTCCCAGCATACACTGGTGAGCTCCTCCCCACTTCTCAGGTGTGATTAAGAGAGTCATTCTGATTGTCTGGACAGCGAGCTAAGCCAAAAGGCATTCTTGAATTGAGTAACATGTGAATTCATCTGAATATAGATGGATTAATTTAAAAAACAGCTCTTAAGCAGGTATGGTGTTTATCTGGAGTACAAAAATCCTTTCGTCTTAGTGCATTCTACCATAGGTTTGAGAAAGTACCAAGTCCTACGGTTACCAAGACAGCAGAAAGACCTGCAGTTTCCTCATTTATGAAATCGAGGTTTTGCCATCTCACAGCACTGCTTTAAGAAACAAATAATCTGATGTCCACAAAACATTATTTTTTCTTCATTCCATATTGATCTCTGGTCCCTCCTACCTGCCATCTCAAAATTCCTTAATAAATGATTTATCAAGTCATGTGGATAATCTGAGAGCCTCAGAAAGCTTCTGGCCTCATAGTTAGTAGTCTCCAACTTAATAAGAAGAATGATGGCAAACATCATTCAAAGTCAGACTGTCAGGGTCAGAGGCTCACTCCAGATCAAGCATCTCTGCTTCAGTGTCTTCAAGTTTACATGGAAATAAAACAGTACCTACTAGTGCTCAATAAATTAACTAAGTCACATCTGGGTGCGCATAAGTCAGTGGTTAGGGCGCCAGCCACATGTATTGGGGCTGATGGGATAGAACACTACCCTGGCCTGCTAAAGCAAACAGAGAAAAAAAAAATTAACCATGTCAGATTTGAAAAGGTGGGTTGGGTAAAGTCACAAAGAAGTGTGGCTAGGGAGGGCTGAGTAGGGTGTATACAGGGTGGGCATCTCAGAGTTGTATTTAAGTAATGCTGCTCAGAGCAGTGCTGTGTTACTCTGAAAGGCTGAAGTAGAGATCGGACATGCCTTCCAGTGGTGAGTAAGCACATTTTGTGGTGACCAAAGTTTCTCTTGTGGGTGGCTGTCTGCTTGATGTTCTGGTGTTTGGAGGGGTTTGAATGTTCGTCTCTCTCTCTCTCTTTTCTGAGATAAGGTTTCTGTGCTGCTAAGTCTGGTCTCCCAACTACTGGACTTTAGTAATCCTCCCCCCTCAGACTTCCCCTATAATTGAGATTAAGGGTGTCCCCGATTGTGCTGGCTTTTTGAGTTTTCACATTTTGCAAGTGCAGGCATAAAACAAAAATAATAAAATAAAAGTGCAAGCTTACAGGATGGGGTCAGCTCATGTAACCAAAAGAATTTTATATGGCTGCTTTACAGTGGAGCTGGGAATAGTAGAGGCTCCAGTGTTTAAATACAAATGTGTAAGTTGCATTAAAGGATGTTTCTTTCTTTTTTCTCTTTTTTTGAGACAGAGCCTCAAGCTTTCACCCTGGGTAGAGTGTCCTGGCATCACAGCTCACAGCAACCTCCAACTCCTGGGCTCAAGGGATTCTCCTGCCTCCACTGCCCAAATAGCTGGGACTGCAGGTGCCCGCCACAATGTCAGGCTATTTTTTGGTTGCAGCTGTCATTGTTGTTTGGTGGGCCCAGGCTGGATTCAAACCCGCCAGCTCAGGCATATGTGGCTGGCATCTTAGCTGCTTGAGCCACAGGCACCAAGACAAAGGATGTTTCTTATTTAGAGATACATATGGGAGTATTTTCAGATGAAATATCTGCAATTCATCTTAAAATAATGAAGGTGGGTTGTTGAGGACTGAAGATTGGCCCTGGATTGCTCAGGCCTACCATTTGCTGAGAGCTATAATACCATGACTCATAGGGTGCTAAAGTGAAACTGTCTCAAAAAAAAAATCAATATTTAAAACATTCCTTCCTATTTTTTTTTTTTATACTCTCACTTGTTGCCCCCAGACTAGAATGCCCTGGTGTCCAAGCCTCTATAACCTCAAACTCCTAGGCTCAAGGGATCTGCTTGCCTCAGCCTTTGAGTGGCTGGGACCCCAGGGATATGCCACAAAGCCTAGTGGATCTATTGGGTTTTTTTAGTAGAGATGGAGAGTTGCTCTCACTCAGAGTAGTCTTAACTCCCAAGCTCAAGCATTCCACTGGCCTCTGCATCCCAGAGTGCTAGAAAACTCCTCTCACAAGTTTCTTCTGGCCAAGGATAAGATATGAATATATCCTCTAGAGCTCATAGTGGTGGTTAAGTAAATGCTCATTTTTCAATGAAGGAAATTGTCCTTTGGGCCTTAAGGCAGAATTCAGTGTGCCTGTGTTTCCAGCAGATTTGATGTGAGGGGTGGACATTTTGTATTTAAATTTACCTGTTTAGTCAGCAGAGTAGTACAGGATGCTAGGCCCATAAATTTAACTTCTAAGATTGTGTGCGATGGTGACTGATTAATTATTTGCTGTATTTTTCTGTGTTTCTCCTTCATCCATGTTGGTTGACTAGGAACTATTTTGACCATTTGAGGTATGTCTGGGCTTTTCTCCCTGGTCCTGAGCTGATGTGAATAGAGACCCAGAAGGGCCAGAAAATAGCCTGACCAAGCTTCATTGTGATCATCCTCTCTCCCTTAGAACTAGTTAGCTGCCACCTTTGGGCTTTGGGTTAGGGGAGTCTGGAACACCCAATATTTAAGGGGGTGATGTTCTTACAGTCTATCACAGCAGTTCTCAACCTGTGGGTCGCAACCCCTTTGGGGGAGAAACGACCCTTTCTCAAATGTCACCTAAATACATCCTGCATATCAGATATTTACATTATAATTCTTTACAGTAGCAAAATTACAGTTATGAAGTAGCAATGAAAATAATTTTATGGTTGGGGGTCACCACAATATGAGGAACTGTATTAATTATTTACAGCATTAGAAAGGTTGAGAACCACTGGTCTATCCTTGTAGGTTTCTCATCCTTTCCATATAAAGCCTTAAATCCCATTGCAGGAGCCACCAACATCATGATCTCATCTGACCCTAATTATTTCCCAAAGGCCCCACTTCAAATGCCATCAACATATGAATTTGGGAATTAAGTTTCCAACAGTTGAATTTTAGGAGGACACATTCAAACAAGCAGAAACCACCTAAGTCTGGTATTCTTATGTGAGGCAATTACTTGATATATTTCTGTTTTATGGAAATCAGTCTTTTTATGCTTTCTATGTCCTGGTTATTTTTGGTAACTGTATTCACCTAAAAAATGATTTTCCTTTCCTCTAGGTTTTCAAATGCATGGAGATGGCAAAAGAATCTCTCATGGTTTTTAAAATCTCGTCCACCAGAGTCCTTAGACTGGAGGTTGTGGTATCTGCAGGTTGGAGGTGAGTTTGGAGCTCTAGCCAGGATGATCGAGGTTGTTTGCAACGACCGTCTAGGGAAGAAGGTCCGCGTTAAATGCAACACCGATGACACCATTGAGGACCTTAAGAAGCTCATTGCAGCCCAAACAGGCACCCATTGGAACAAGATTGTCCTTAAGAAGTGGTACATGATTTTTAAGGACCACGTGTCTCTAGGGGACTCTGAAATCCATGATGGGATGAACTTGGAGCTTTACTACCAATAGAGCAGATTTCCTGTCTGCTTCCTGTACCATTCTTTCCTCCACACTAGGATGGATTCTTGTTTTTAAAAACTCACATTAGAAAGGAGTTGCCAACATCCAGGAGGGAATATGCCCAAGTTTTACTGTGACTACTGTGATACGTATCTCACCCATGACTCTCCATCTGTGAGAAACACACACTGCAGTGTTTGAAGCACAAAAAGAATGTGAGGGACTACTATCAGAAATGGATGGCAGAGCAGGCCCAGAGCCTGATTGACAACACAACAGCTGCATTTTAACAAGGAAAAGTACCTCCTACTCCATTCTCTGGTCCTCCTCCTGCAGGGCCCATGATTCCACCTTCCCCCTATCTTCCAGGTCCTCCTCATCCTGGTATGATGCCAGCACCCCATATGTGGGGCCCTCCCATGATGCCAGTGACGGGCCCTCCTCCTCCTGGGATGATGCCAGTTGGACCTGCTCCTGGAATGAGGCCACCCATGGGAGGTCACATGCAAATGATGCCTAGGCCCCCAATGATGAGACCTCTTATTGGTCCTATGTTGGTGACCACTCATCCTGAAATGACTTGACCAGAAAAATAAGGGTAGACGAGAGTTTTCTTTCTGTCCCTTTCATATTACTTGTTCTGTTTCACCAGGAGACCATGGTGCTGTGACTTTGGGTGTTTTCTTAATAGCGTGGTAAGGAAGACTTGCTCTTCCTTCCTCTCAAAGACAGAATAGTTTTGAAAGGAAGAAGTAAACCCAAAAAAGGGGCAGTTTTCATTTGTATTGTGAATGTGAAAATAAAACTGTTAAATATTTTAGTTAAAAAATAAAATAAAATCACTTTATTTTCACTTTAATGTGGAAGTCACAGGAAGTGAGGCAGTGCAATTAGTGAAACCTGCTGGGTGGGAGCCTGCTGGGTGCTGTAGGCTGGTGGGCTGATGGGGTGGCAAAAGAGGAGGAAGACTCTGCTTTGGAGGAAGAAAATGAAGAAACTAGAGGTGGTGCAATGTGGGCAGGGTAAAAGACAAACTTTTTTCTGAAGAATTGAGATGTATGATGTATGGCTTCGGAGATGAAAAGAATCCTTAAACTAAGTCAGTAGAGCTTCTTAAAGAATATCTACTGTGATAGAGTTCATTACTGAAATGACTGTAAAGGTCATGTCTATTGGAAACAAGGTAAAGTATAAGTTGAAGGTATTATCTTGATTCAAAGGACTCCAGGAAGTTTGCTAGGGATAAAGATTTACTTACTAGGAATGAAGAATTGAGATGGGCTAGAAAAGCATTTGATGAAGCAAACTGTAGGTCTTGACATCTTTTCTAATTTCCGAAACTCTATTATGGTCTAGGAAAACCATATGTAAGAATCATTATATTTTCTACAGTAAAGTCCTGATATCTACCTATGTGAATGAAATGTAGTGAAAACCAAGTTTTTTGCCTTTATTTTCATGGCTTTGATTTTTATAGTGATATTACATTAACTGTCTGCCTTTATATGACCATACTTGAATTACTTATTGAGTTTTAATGACCACAGATAAGTTACAGCACCCTTCAAATCACACAGTTCTTTTTGACTATTAGCCAGAGGTGAAATATTAATAGTGTTCATGTGTTAGGCCTATTTATGCCATTGCAAACTATGCTGTGGCTGCTTAATACAAGAAATCTAAATGGCATCTTTGACAGCTGAAATATGTGCTTTATGTAGTCTGAAGTGTTTATATGAAAATAGTCTGAGATCATTATAGTGAATATTTTTTATGTTTATTTGAAGGGATGATATAGGAAAAGAGAGGGTTTTTTGGTATAGATGTATATCTGTTTTAAATGCTGATTCTTTTTTTTTTTTTTTTTTTTTTTTGCAATTTTTGGCTAGGTCTGGGTTTGAACCCACCCCCTCCGGTATATGGGGCATGCACTCTACTCCTTTGAGCCACAGTGCCACCGATGGCTGATTTCTTTTAATATTCTTTTCTTCTGATAATAAGAATTATTTTATTTTCTGGGAGGAACAAAGTTTCATATGAATCTTCCATGTTGGAAAGCTTTTTTGATTTAAGACTTTTGGGGGATTATAATATACTATTCATTAAATTTTGGGAGAAGCTTCTAAAAAAAATGTTTTCAGTAGTAAGAATGGCATTGCCAAAAATGGAATGGCATTGATGGCAAGATAAGCATTTAGGGTAGTGTTCTATTTGCATTTTAATAACTGAGCCCCCAGCCCCAAAACCCCCAGGACTAGGAAAAAAGGCAACAAGCTTCTTGTACTTGTCAGAGGCATTGCTTTTAGTTTCGGCCCCTCCCATAAGGGAGGGAAGTTGAGTTCTGGGAAGAAGCTTAAGGGAAGGAAGGAAGGGAGGGCCTGGATTCCAAATTAAGCCCCCGTGTTACCCAATTTGTACCCCTGAACTATGAGTTAATGTCTAACCATGTACTTCCATCCTGAATTGTGTAAACCCCCATGACAGACCCCATCTTATGATCATGAAGTAATGTACTAGTGATATATCTTGTGATTATGAGCCAATGTGTACCCCCACCCAGCAACCCTCTGCTTTTACCACTGTTATTGGCTTCTGTATTACGCTAGCTTGCTGAGCATAGTATGAAAGAGCCCTTCACCTGCCACTCGGGGCTGCTGCATGCCTTTTGATGTCTCAGCCCGTCTGCAGGCATTTCAAATAAATTTCTATTGTTTAATTAGACATGAAGTGGGGTCCGACCTTCTTTTGCATTTGCTGTCCTTCTTCAGCATATTTATAAGTACTTATTCATTGTGGAAACATATACTTGATGAAAACTGTTGTGTGTCTGTGGAAACCGCTTTTTTTTTTGTTTTCTTTTTTTTTTTTTTTTGAGACAGAGCCTCAAGCTATTCCCCTGGGCAGAGTGCCATGGCATCACAGCTCATAGCAACCTCCAACTCCTGGGCTCAAGCGAGTCTCCTGCTTCCGCCTCCCAAGTAGCTGGGACCACAGGCGCCAGCCACAATGCCTGGCCATTTTTTGGTTGCAGCCATCATTGTTGCTTGGCGGGCCCGGGCTGGGGATTCGAACCCGCCACCTTAGGTGTACGTGGCTGGTGCCTTAGCCGATTGAGCCCCAGGCGAGCCACTTTTTTTAGTTTTCTAATACAGTGTTTATTTTACCTTGTTATATTTTTATGTTTCATTTAGTGTAAATCAAAATGAAATAAAGATCTGCTTAATTGGCTCAGAAAAGGGCCATGTGAAAAAAAAATATTGGGTAAAATTTTACCAGTAGAGAATTAGGATTTAGAGGGATGATTTGAGTTATAGTCCCACGGAAATCTTTTGTAATTCAGGATATATGGGTTTTGTATGTATGTACCTTATCAAATTATCATTGCATTTAGGTTGAAATAAGGATTAAAATTATATTAAAATAGATCCCTGAATATTCCTCTTTGTGAAATTGAGCTTTTTGTTTGCCACTTAAAAATGTTACCTACTGATCAGTATTTGGGAAAATTTTTTGTTCTTAACCTGCTATTAAGAAATAAAATGTAAAATATTTTAAAAAAACCTCTCACATTAATATAAACTTAGATATTGCAAAAAAAAACTCCATCAATAAACATTTCCCCTTTTGATTCTTCTGTATTTGTACTTTTTCTACTTAAATTAATTTTAAAAGTGAAACTAAAACATGAAATTTGCCATCAAAACTCCCTTTAAATGTGTAGGGAAAGAGTAATTTTTCTCCTTGATAAAATCACTTGGTAGTTTACCCAATTCACTTAATCAAATCAGGGTTTTGATTTGTTTAGATTGTTTTTAAGTCTGTGGCTGGCAAGGAACAGTGACTCACAACTGTGATCCTCCCACTCTGGGAGGCCAAGACAGGTGGATTTTTTGATCTCTGGAGTTTGAGAGTAGCCTGAGCAAGAGCCAGATCCCATCTCTACTGAAAGTAGAAGCAGGCCCACATGTGCAGTTTTGGAATTCTGTAATGTGGGCTAATCTACTGGGGTTAGGCGATATCTCAATGTGGTTTTGATTTGTATTTCTCTGATGCTTAAAGATGATGAGCATTTTCTCATGGGTTTGCAAGCCCTGTGTCTGTCATCTTCAGAGAAGTTTCTGCTTAGTTCTCTTGCTGACAAGGAAATGGAGTCTTTGTTATTGATGAGTTTGAGATCTCTGTGGGTTTTAGTTATCAGACTTTTTTTTTTTTTTTTTTTAGTTAGTTATCAGACCTTTGTTGGAAAAATAACCTGCAAAAACCTTCTTCCATTCGGAAGGGTGTCTGTTTTCTTTACTTACGGTGCCCATACCTGTGCAGAAGTTTTTAGATTGATGAGATCCCAGTAATATATTTTTGGTATTGCTTCAATTGCCAGGGGATTTCCCCTCATAAAATATTTTCCCACCCCACTATCTTTAAGCATTTTTCTGCACTCTCTTATAGTTTTTTGTTTTATTTTTAATTTTTGAGATAGAGTCTCAAGCTGCTGCATTGGGTAGAGTGATGTGGCATCATACCTCACAGCATCTTCCAATTCAGACTCAAGAAATCCTCTTGCCTCAGTTTATTCATTTATTTATTTTTGTAGCTTTTGGCCAGAGCCTAGTTTGAACCTGCCACCTCCAGTATATGGGGCCAGTACCCTAGTCCTTGAGCCACAGGTGCTGCCCCTATTTATTTATTTTTTGGTAGAGATGGGGTCTTAGTTTTGCTCAGGCTGGTGTTTAACTGGTGACCTCAAGCAATCCACTGCCTTGCCCTCCTAGAGTGCTAGGATTACAGGTATGAGCCACTACACTCAACCTCTTCTAGTATTTTTATAGTTTCATGTCTTAAGTTTGAATATTTATCCAGTCAGAATCAATTTTTGTTAGTGGTGAATGGTGTAGGTCTAGGTTCAGTCTTCTACAGGTTGCTATCCAGTTCACTCAGCACCATTTGTTAAATAGGGAATCTCTCCCTAATGTACATTTTTGTTAGGCTTATCAAACATCAAAAAATGACATGTGCTTGGGCAAAGAAAGAGGAGGGAGAGACAAGGGGTGGGGATGGGAAGTGGAGGGAGAGTATTTGGCAGGATCTTACCTAGTGCATACAATGAGAGGGTACATTTCAGAACAGCTAAGTATATTATAAATGTTTTACCACAAAAATAAGTAAGGTGATGGTTTTGTTAATGAGTTTGATTTAAACATTCCACATTATATATCAAATCATCACATCATACCAAATAACTGTATACAGTTATGAGTTAATAAAAATTAAGTTTGAATAAAATAAAAGTAGAAACAAATTATCCAGGCAGGGCTTGGTGACAGGATCCTGTAATCTAAGTTACAGGAGAGGCTGACGTAGGAGAATCACTTGAACTCAGGACTTTGAGGATACTGTGAGCTAGACTGATCCCCTGGAATTCTAGCCTTAAACTTTGTGTTTTAAAAACTTTAACAACAAAATCTGTGATCTGACCCCATCATTTTATTCAAGCCTGGAAATTTAAACACATCAAGTGGTCACTTTCAGTCCCTTGGAAATGTTTAGTAACCTTTGATTGGAAGATCAAAGATCAGTATCCTCTGGGATACTGCTGAGGATGGACACGGGAATAGCATTGTCTCAATATACATTGAAATATGTTTTGATTCCTCGTGGACAAGCTGATTCAATAGAGTGTCTTTAGGTCACATTGTTTTCTTACTTTTTTTTTTTTTTTTGAGACAGTCTCACTTTGTCACCCTCAGTAGAGTGTAGTGGCATCACAGCTCACAGAAACCTCCAGTTCTTGGGCTTAGGCAATTGTCTTGCTTCAGCCTTCTGAGAAGCTGAGACTACAAGTGCCTGTAACAACACCTGTCTATTTTTTGTTGCAGTTTGGTCGGGGCCAGTTTCAAACCCGCCACCCTCAGTATATGGGGCTGGCACCCTACTCACTGATCCACAGGCACTGCCCTATTTTCTTACATATTTTAAATGTTCTAGCATTGCCTTTTTGATCTCTAATGAAATTCCCTTGTCATTATAAATCTTCTTTTGCCTATGGGTTTGGAGGGATTTTAACTTTGGTTTATAATAACTTGTGTTTTATTCTAGAGCCTTTATAAATAAAATCTCCCAGGATGGTGAACCCACAAAAGTGAATCCTTTAACTAAGGTAAAGCTGATCAATGAGTAAGAGGTCCAGCTTGGGTGGCAAACAAGTTTACCTAGCATTCTGAGTAGAAGAACAGATCTGTGTCTTCTTGGGAGGATTTCTTGTGAACTGGTTGAAGGGAAAATCATCCGTGTGTTGTCACAGTACAAGGAGACTATTAACATTAGTCTCATCTGGGACAAGAAGACTGGGAAATGCAAAGGATTCTGATTCCTCTGCTATGAAGACCAGAGGAGCATAATTCTAGCCATTGACAATTTCAATGGAATCAAGATCAAAGGAGGGACTATCTGATTGGATCATATGTCTCACTGTCAGACTCCTGAGGACTCAGAGGATGTGGATGAGGTGACCAGAGAGCTCCAGTAGAAGGGTTGTGGAGCTCACACCACCTCACCAAGTTCTTCTGAGGACTCTGAAGATGAAAAACCCACAGACAAATACAGAAAAGAAAAAGAGGGAAAGAAGAGAAAGAAAAGAAGAACAGACTGGGGAGTGCAGGCAGAGTAGTTGTGATCTTCAGGGCCCAGATGCAAGGCAATGAAGGGAAAGGATGGCCCAGGCCCTAAGAAGCACAGCAGCAGGAGCTCCCAGAGAGTTCAGAAGCCAGAGTCTGTGGGAGTTAGGTTTGCGGTGTAGTTTGGGCCAGGCTTTTCTGGAGGGCTTGTTGCCCATACTCCAAGTTCCTCAAAGCCTCATGGCTAGCAATAGCTTGGTGGTCTACACAGGATGGTCTGCAACCTGACAGGCTTAAGGCTCGAATTCTGCGTCCTGCTGTCCTGTTGAGCAGAGTCCAGGATCCTGTGCCCCCTTTTAGTGCCACAGAAGGCCTGATTGTTAAGTGGTGTCTGAGAACAGTATGGCTAGCAAACAGAAACCACCATCCCCTAAGCCCTTCCCAGGCATAGGTGGAAATCAATGAAGTGAATGGGGCATGTTTATTTCCAGTTTGCAAAGTAGGCACCCCTATAATCTCATATGGGGTGACCTCATGGCATCCCTTTGTTTCTCTTCTTCTGACTGTTAACGATTACCTGGGGTGCCTTGCTTTGAATACCTCAAATTAAGTTTATGTATTGTTAACATGATTTAATTATTTATTTATTTATTTCGCCATAGCTGGGTTTGAACCCACCACTTCCTGTACTTGGGACTGGTGCCCTACTCCTGTGAGCCACAGTCACCACCCATGATTTATGATTTTTGACTGAATGAAGAGACCTCTGGGAGAATGGTCTGGTGCTACACTTGTGATTCTCAAAGGTTCCCATCCATCATTTGGCCTGTGAGAACTGAGTCTGAGTTTTTTCTCATGTCAATTGCTTCAGTGCAGTTCCTGGCAATGGTTATGGGGCCCCAGGCTGCCACTAGAGTCCAGGGAGGGATGGAAACACTGCTCAGGCTCCCTTTGAGCCTGAGGTTAGGACCACCCACCCTGGTGGAGCAGAAGACCTAGAGCAGGAGCGGTGGGTGGTACCCAAGCATGAGCACAAGCCCTCATCAGGAGGGAGGTCAGAGAAGAACAGAACAGGTATAGGGATGGGGTGACGCTCAGACATACATTCCAGCCAGAAGGATGGGTGTTCTGAAGGACAGAGTCGTGGAAGCAGAAGAAGGAGCTGAGACAGATCCCACAGGCAAGAAAGGGCCTGGCACTCCTGGGAGTGGGACTTCTGAAATCCCAGTGACCACAGATGTCATTAAGGCCTTTTCAGATGCTTTGTAAATTTGGCAATGAACTGTGTTTTTTAAATGCAGTGAAATTCAGTTATGTGTGACTATTTCTTGTGTATAAACCACTGGACTGAATGATATGAATCCCTTGAATATTAAAAGTCCTTGAGAAAGGGGAAGGAGGAATGGCATGGGCGGTCAAGGAGTAGGGTTCACATTTTGGGGGCGGGACACAAATATAAAATAGTCCTTATCTAACAAAATCAATTAATGTAACCTGCTTCTGTGTACCCTCATTGAATCCCCAACAATTAAATAAATAAATACATATCCTTGAGATGGCTGTCATTTCAGCAGCCACATATCCCAGATATTTTAGGAGAATTCTTGTCCCTGAGAATCAATGTACTTGGCACTTACCAGGGTCTGTGTCCTAAATTTTGGTTCATTGTTGTGGGTCTTGAACCAATACACTCCAATTCAAGATGTAATTGCCAGGAAAGGGAAAATACTACACAAGTCTAGAATTCTATTTTCAGGCTAGGTTTTCAAGAACCAGCATCATAGGACCTTTCGAATTGGCAGGTGGAGCTATACAGTGAGAAATGTGGTGTACTAGGTTTGGATACCTTGATGTGAACTCAACTTCCCCACCCCATACTAGATCTGGCCACACCTTTGGACCTTCCACTTGCAGACCACCACAACTTCTATACCCACTCCGAGAAGTTGCAGGATCAGAAGGTATCATCAGGGTTCATGTCCCCTTTTCATGAGGCTGTCCCACATAAGTTAGAAATTAGATTTATTCTCCACAGATCCCACAAAATACTCTCAAGAATTCAGATATCTAACCCAATCATATGATCTGACTGGGCACGATTTATATGTCATCCTGACCTCCACCCAAACTTCAGAACACAGGGAGCAGGTCTGGAACCAGGTCCAGTTTCAGGCTGAAGATCTACGGAGATAAGAGCAATCCCTGCTGGAGGGGGCTAGGGCCATCCCTCATGAATACCCCAATTGGAATTATCAAATTGACACTCCTAGAGTGCGCCTCCATAACCACATGGAGCAGTGTCATTCAGAGGGACTTAAGAAATTAGCACATAAGGCCATCAATTATGAAAAACTAAAAGAAATAACTCAGAAACTGGATTAAAATCCTGCCCAGTTTTTAGGCTGTCTTAACAAAGCCCTTTATCACTATGCTGCCCTATCACCAGAGAACACCGAGGGAAAACTCATTAGCAACATCCATTTTATCCCCCAGTCTGCACGCAATATCCAGAAAAGCTCCAAAAATACTTCCACAACCCTCAGAACCTCCACAGAGATCTCATCAACATGGTCCTAAAGGTCTTCAATAACCTAGAAGAGGCCTCTAAGTGGCAGCACCTCTCAGAGCTCTAGTTATTTGCTTCTGCTATTAGAGGA
The DNA here is from genome assembly GCA_963574575.1 of Galagoides demidoff. Taxonomy (NCBI): domain Eukaryota; kingdom Metazoa; phylum Chordata; class Mammalia; order Primates; family Galagidae; genus Galagoides; species Galagoides demidoff. Next base: position 14,484 of record CAUYQV010178706.1, read on the forward strand.
ACCCCAAGCTACTTCTTGAAACTCCTCTGGACAGTCAGGACAGGGAAAACCTCTCTCAGGACCATGTGTGGAAAACAGGCCACTGCATCAGTGATTGAACAAATCCAAACCTCTCCCAAGCCACATCCAGCCAACAGAGGTGCTCACTGGAGTCTGACTAACCAGGTCCCAATGATGATCTGGTTTGAAGTCACTCCCAAGACCTGACTGAAATCCTCCACCTCTTGGGCTTGGTCACTGAAGACTGACAGTTCCCAGAGGTGCAGGAGGCCCCTTGGACAATCACCAAGACTGAACTCTGGGTAAATCTAATAGTGTAAGGCAAGGCAACCTCTTTTCTCTTGATACTGAGGTCACTTACTCCTCTCTATCCTCTTACAAAGGTTCTTTACAACAGAGATCTGGGTGGTGGGTATTGATAGCAATTTTTGATGCCCTCAAGCTACCCCACCTTTGTAGTGTTCACTTTCTGAACCCCCCTTTTCACATTCATTCCTTATCATACCTTCATGCAGCATTCACCTACTAGGCAGAGATAGCCTCACAAAGTTACAAGCAACCCTGATGATTCCTGCCAGCTCCCACCTCTCCCTACCCATCTTAGTACTCTCTAACCCCTCCCATACAGCCCTTCCATTCTCTCAGTCTGACCTTCCTCTGAACCCCATCATGTGAGATCTCTCTCTTCCTTCTATAGCCTCCCATTGTTCACGCATTCTCATTGCCCACCAACTCCAACATTCATATCCTTCCCTTAAACAATACCCAGTCTCTATGATGGCCCTCAGGGGTATTAAACCACTCGTGCTCAAACTCCTGGTGGCAGGTATTCTGAAACGTACTAAATCCCCCTACAATGGTCCCACCTTCCTGGAAAAAAGCTGATGGTTCAGATCAGTTAGTACAAGACTTATAGGCCATCAATGAAATTGTTCAGCCTATTCACCCAGTAGTCCTGAATCCCTATATCCTCCTATCTATCACACCTTCAAATATTCGACACCACCCTGCCCAGGCCACTTTTCTATTCTCTGCAGGTCCTGTGTTTCCTTTGGCCAAAACTCAGATGATAGGCTGTGGGGATTTCTGTTCAGTCAGGTTCCCCACCACCAAATTTGAGCATCTTAGAGCAAGAACATGGCTCTCATCTTCAGGGTGGCCAGCATCACGCCCTGTGTCTTAGAGAAAAAGCTAGGAGCAATCCTTGATTTGTCAATTTCCACCTTCAAAATGTGACCAGAATTTGACCACCCCTTACCACCACCAGCTACCCAGCCCCTTGTCATCTCTCAAACGATCTTGGGCTGTGAGGCCCAGCATGGCTGCCATGAGCTACAAGTGAGACTTGAGTCATTGAAATGTGGCCACTGGAGGGTAAAATACACATCTGATTTCAAAAGCTTAAAGCAAAAGAAAAGAGTGTAAACTATCTCAACAAAAATTTTTATATTGTTGACATGGTAACAGTTTTGGTCTATGGGTTAATAAAATACATTGTTAAAATTAATTTCTTGTCACGTTCACATTTTTAAATGACACATATGGCTCATATCACATCTGTACTGGACAGCACTGTCCTGGTGATCTGTCCTGAGCTGTTCTCCCAGCTTCCACATTTGTTGCACCTGAAGTCTGTTCTCCACAAAGCTGCCACAGTGATTATTCAGGGTGTAAATGGAGTCATCCTGTCCTGCTCATCAAACTTCCCCATGTCGCCCTTGCACCTTTAGGACTAAGTCCAAAGTCCTTCCAATGGTCCATAAGCCCCTTACCTGCTTCCTTTTACCTATAAGCCCAACTCCTCCCCCACCACCACATCTCAGGTACTGCGCCAGAGGGACATAGCTTCTGTGCTATTTGGGGCAGGTCAGGAATGTGCCCATGTCAGAGCTATGATTTCTCTGTGATGGGAACTCTAGGACTTCAGATATCTTCAAGCTGCTCTCCTTCATTTCTTTCAGACTTCTGCTCAAATCTATGCCCTGACCATCCCATCTAAACAATGTTCCCCTTCTTTCCCTTTTATCCCAACTCTACTTCTTGACTTAAGTTTTCTGCATATCATTTATCTCACCTATCAGCATATCTTGATATATATCACTGTGTTTCCCAGGCTGGAGCACAGCAGCTATTCCCAGGTGCAAACACAGTGCACAACAGACTCAAACTCCTCATCTCAAGTGATCCTCCCACTTCACCCTTCCCAATAACTGGGACTACAGGAGTTCACCACTGCCCCCAGACACATGATATTTTTATTTGTTTATTCTTCTATGACCTATTTCCTTCTCAATAGTAAATGAGCTCTGATAGAACAAGGACTTGGAATGTTTGTACCTGGTACTCAGGGAACATTTGTTGAGTGAAGGCATGAATAAATAAATAGGGGGCATTCAATGAATATTGGGTGAACAAATGGAGTAGAGGTAGGGGATAAATGGTATAAATGAGGCTGGCAGATAGTAGGAGAGGTGTGATGGAGTTGGGCGTCACCACATGGAAAGAGGTTATGACACCATGAGAGCTTTTCCTGAGCATGTTTTATTGACTCCCTTCTGTCAAGTCTAGGCTTGGGGGAGGGATTCAAGGCACTGCTGGGAGAAAGGGAGGCAGAGAGTTTCCTAAGGTTTGTGTCTATCTTTGTCCACTAGCGTTTTGGCCACCAGGTTCAAAAATTCATCAAAGTTGACTATTACGTCTGTATTTTTATCCAGATCTTCAAATATCTTGTCAGTACCACCTTCATCTCTGGCATTCTAAAAGAAAGAAATTGCAGATAATATGAGCTCAGAGGCTCCAACAAGAATCTCTCTCAGGTGCCTCATTCATCAGAGCCAAGCTTGGGATCGGGGACAGGAACATTAACTCACTAGCCACTACTGTTGGATAATCCAGCGTGACAACGCAGAGATGCACCTGTCATGAAACATCCTGAAACCAGCAAGGGCTGACCTGGAAGGTGCCCTGTGCTCACCTAGCCTAGCCTCTAGCCCTACACCTCTCTGCACTCTACATGTGAGGAAGCAGACTCTGAACAGAGGGACTGAACAGAGCCTTGACTATAAGAGCGAGTTAATGATAGAGGTGGGCACAGGACTTCCCAAACAGCAGGACAGAGCATCCCCAGAGCTCAGATGGGCTTCCCCCACCCCAGCATTGTCCCAGCATCCTGATTTAAGCCCTGCTACTCCCCTCAGTGCAGCACTGGGGTGGGGGGCATCCTCTACCTTCATGGTGTTTGGGAGTTCCTTCATCAGCAGCTGCTTCATCTCACCCTTGGAGAGAGTGCTGGGGTGCCCCATCTGGGTGGAGTACTGCTGGTAAATGCTCATGATCGCTTCCATGTGCTCTTCAATTGTAGACATTCTCCCAGTCTCACATCAGCCTTCAAAGAGACAAGGAGGCCTGGCAGCAGTTCTTCACACCCCCAGTGCTGCCTTAACCCCACCCCCGGTGACCCGCATCACGGATTTAGAGAAAGCACATCATCTTTCATGTCTGTGTGGTGGTCTCTGCTCAGTTTGATCTATGGTGGATTTTTAATTTGTGGAAAGAGTGGAAGAAGAAAACCATACAAGTCTGAAAGAGTCATCTTCTTTTGCCCACACCACCACATCCACTGTCACTCAAGCCTACCTGGGAGGGTTCTGTGGCGGGGCAATATGTTTGCTCTCATCAGACAACAGTAGTCTGACCACATGTCCCTTACAAGTGGTCCCCACCTCACCTCTGCTTAGCTATCCCCTAGACCTAGGGCTGCATCTAACAAGCACAGTAAGGACTGGTCCACTTGGGTCCAAAATACAATGACAGTCTTGAGGTGCTCAGGCAGGGAAGGGCTGTGGAGGTAACGAGACCACTTGAAAATATCATGCTATAGACCAATGAGGTCCAACCAAGGAAAGGGTACTTACCTCTCAGCACAGAGAAATGTGGAGCTACAGCAAGGAGCCAGTGCCAGTGAAGTGCACCCAGCCAAGGATGATTTATAAGCCAGTCCAGGCTCCAGCTTCATCCTGGGTGAAGAAATCTCTCTAATTCATCATGATGCAATTGCTAGACAGGAAATGGTCTGTTGCCCAAGAGAAGCTTCAAACCTTGATAGAAACAGGAGCAACTGAGGTTGCACTCACCCCTAGTTTCACTTTTCTGATCTTTTGAAAAGAAAAGCTCTGCCCCATCCACACATCTTCCAGTTCAACGTGAAGCAAAAGCCCCTGACATGCCATACACACATTCACAGACATGTACATACCAATACACATGTGTGCACTCATGTGTACACACACACACTTGCATACGCATGTGCACACATACATCTTTCTTTATGGCTGCATAGTATTCCATGGTGTACAGACTCACAATATATTTCAAAGTAAGAAACATAACTTTTCCTTAAAATATCTACAAATATTGTCCATACTACCCAAAGTGATTTACAGCTCCAATGCAATCCTCCACCAAAATACCACCATATTTCACAGATAAGAAAATTAATTCTATCCTTTTTTTTAACCAGAAAAGAGCTAGAACAGCTAAAGCAATGTTAGGAAAAAAAAAAAATCTAGAGGTATCACATCAGCAGGCTCAAATTATACTCCAAGACAACACATATAATTACCAGAATATTGTGGAATTGTTATAAAAATAGAAACATCGATCAATGGAACAGAAGAAAGAATTTATATATAAAGCCATTTACCTACAGCCAAGTGATCTTTGGCAAACCAGACAACAATGTATGCTGGGAAAAGGAAGCCCTCTTCAATGGATGATGCTGGAACAACTGGATAGCCACATGCAGAAGAGTAAACCAGAACCTTCATCTCTCACCACTAACGAAAATTAATTTAAGATGGATAAAAGACTTAAATACAAGACATGAAATCATAAGAAATCTCAAGGAAACTACAGGAAAAGCTGTCCTAGACATCAGCCTCGGCAAAGAATTTATGACAATGACCCCAATGACAATCACAGCAACAACAAAAATAGACATTTGATTAAACTAAAAAGCTTATGCACAGCTAAGCAAATAGTAATCAACAGAGCAAACAGACAACCTATAGAAGAGGAGAAAATATTTGCAGGCTATACATCCCATGCAGGGCTAATATCCAGGATATACAAAGAACACAAGCAAACAAAGAAGGAAAAAAAGCCCATTAAGAAGTAGGCAAAGACCTAAACAGAAGCTTTTCAAAAACCAATAGACAAATGGTCAATAAACATAAAAAATGCTTGATGTCACTAGTTATCAAGGAAATGCCAATTAAACCACAATGAGATTTCACTTTACCCAAGTTTGAAAGGCTTTTATTTAAAAGCTCCAAAACAACAGATGTTGGTGTGGAAACAGAGAGAAAGAAACGCTTATACATGGATGATGAAACTGCATATTAGTACAGCCTCTAGGAAAAATAGTACAGAGATTCACTACTGGGTACTTACCCAAAGGAAGAGAATTCATTTGATCAAAAATACACCCGCACTCAAATATTTATTGCAGTACAATTCACTATATTGCAAAGAATAGAATCAACCCAAGTGCCCATTAATTCATGAGTGGATTAACAAATTGTGGTATATGGATTCCACGGAATACTGCTCACCGTAGAAAAGGAAAGTTGCTTTGGGCACTATATCTGAAACATGTGTGAAGAAAAGAATAGCAGAGGTTTCTATCAGGGCTGCTACATACAGTTACAAAAATTACACATTTCTATTTGTACTAGAAATCAGATTTTTAAGATTTAAAAGTAATTTTCATTAGAAATATTTTAGAGGAACCAAAATCTCCTTTTGACCAAGAATAGAACTTTCTCTGATACTTAAAATCCAGAGCGAGTTCACTTAGGTCTTTCTGTGTAATTCTTGTATATGTTTAAAAAAAAGACTAAAGCTAATGTACTCTCCAAATTTGAAGACGTATATATAATGCTCACTGCCACAATTCTAAAACCATTACCTGTGTAATTATTATTTCAAATAATCTGTTGAATAATTGCACGTATTTTATTAAATCATAGCTGTGTACATTAATGCAATTGTGGGGTACAATGTGCTGGTTTTATATACAATTTGAAATACTTTCATCCAACTAGTTAGCATAGCCTTCACCACAGTTTCTTAGTTATTGGGTTAAGGTGAACACATTTTAAAAGTATATTAAGATTCAGTAATTATTTATTAATTTGTATCAGATGTTCTTATGTACTAGGCACAAACGATATAGTGGGGGGAAACAAGATAGCAACAAGTTCTCTGCTCCTTAGATACGGCAGGAGACCAATAAAAGAGCTAAGTGCGCTCTGTCACATAACAAATATACAGTTACAAACCTAAAGTGCTACGAAAGAAAAACGGAGTGCACAAAGGAAGTTTAACTCTTATGATGGATTTTGGTTTCTCTCTTGTAACCTCCTAATTTTGAATTCTCCTACTTCTTCTAATTCTCCTGGTTAAGACAACAAAACAGGATGCATATGCTTAAGCTCATGTATCAACACATACTTTAAAAAGTTGAATACATAGAAACAGAGAGTAGACTTGTGGTTACCAGGGACAGGGAGAGAAGGAATTGGTAGATGTAGGCCAAAGGGTATGAACTTGGAGTTGAGGAGGATGACTAAGTCTAAAGATCTAATGTACGGCATAACAATTATGGTCAAAAACATTGTATATTAAATTTTTGGTAAGAGAGTAGAATTTAGGTGCTGTTTCCCCAGAAGGAAAGAAAGCAATGGGTTTGTTACTTGGCTTGGATATAGTAATCATTTCACTATATGTGTGTATGTCAAAATGTCATGTTATATGCCTTAAATATATACAATAAAAATTTAATAACCAGTATATGATCAAGTAGTATGAAGGAGAGTTTACCTTTTAGAAAAAACATTTATAGAAAATCCAGAATGGCTAAAAAGTTTTTTTAAAGTCATCACTACACAAACACTTGCATGGATCAGAGAAGCTGGATCATGCATACATTGCTAGTAGGAATGCAAAATGGTACAGCCATTCCGGAAATGTTTGTCTGCTTCTTTAAGAAAATTCAACATGTAACTACATATGAGTCAACAATTATACTCCAGTGCATTTATGACAAGGTAATGAAAACTTGTATAGGAATATTTGTAGTAGTTGTAATAGTTTTATATGTAATTCACCCAAATCTTTAATGGTGAATGATTAAACAAATGTAGTACAACCATACCATGAAATACTACTCAGCAATGAAAAAGAACAAACAATTGATATGCCCAACAATCTCCAGTAAACTATATTGAGGGAAAAAGCCTATCCTAAAAGGTGATATAGTGTATGATTCCATTTAGATAACATTCTTGAAATTCTAGAATTATAGAAATGGAAAACAGATTAGTGCTTGCCCAGGATTAAGGAAAGAATTCAAGGTGAAAGAGAGGTAGGTGTGAATTGAAGGGTGAAACATAAGAGATCCGTGTTTTAATGAAAACATTCTGTTTCATCAGCGTCAATATAAATATCCTGGTTGAGATACTGTGCTATAGCATCATAAGATGTTGATTATTGAGGAAAACTGGGCAATGGGCATAAGGGTCACTCTGTATTTTTTCTTACAATGGAACATGAATTTTCACTTAAAAGATAATATTTTGAGAACAAGAATAGCACAGCATTTTATTGTATTGGTGGTAAGCAAGATTTTTTTCCTTAATATAATTTATAGAGTAAATTAACATCAAAATTTTTCAAAAAATAAATTAACATCAAATTAATATCTTATTGATCAAAATATACTTTTAAGAAAACAAAGAATAATTTATAAAAGATATGGATGAAAGATTTATTTATTTATTTATTTATTTATTTGAGATGGAGCCTCAAGCTGTCCCCCTGGGTTGAGTGCCATGGCATCACAGCTCACAGCAACCTCCAACTCCTGGGCTCAAGCGAGTCTCCTGCCTCTGCCTCCCAAGTAGCTGGGACCACAGGCACCTGCCACAACGCCTGGCCATTTTTTGGTTGCAGCAATCATTATTGTTTGGCAGGCCCGGGCTGGGGATTTGAACCCGCCACCTTAGGTGTATG
>CAUYQV010178707.1:0-12255 GCA_963574575.1 Galagoides demidoff
TTTGAGACAGAGCCTCAAGCTGTCCCCCTGGGTAGAGTGCTGTGGCATCACAGCTCACAGCAACCTCCAACTCCTGGGCTTAAGCGAGTCTCCTGCCTCGGCCTCCCAAGTAGATGGGACCACAGGCGCCTGCCACAACGCCCAGCCATTTTTTTTGGTTGCAACCATCATTGTTGTTTTGGCAGGCTTGGGCTGGATTCGAACCCACCACCTTAGGTGTATGTGGCTGATGCCTTAGCCACTTGAGCCATAGGCACATAGCCTTTTTTTTTTTTTTTTAAAGAGACATAGTCTTCATTTTATCACCCTCGGTAGAGTGCTGTAGTGTCACAGCTCACAGCAACTTCCACTTCCTGGGCTGAGGTGATTCTCTTGCCTTAGCCTCCCGAGTAGCTGGGACTACAGGCGCCCGCCACAACGCCCGGCTATTTTTTTGTTGCAGTTTGGGGCTGGGTTTGAACCTGCCACCTCGGTATATGGGGCTAGCACCCTGCCCACAGGCACTGCCCTCTTTTTTTTTTTTTTGAGACAGACTCTTACTATGTTGCCCTCAGTAGAGTGCTATGGTGCTATAGCTCACAGCAACCTCAAACTCTTGGGCTTAAGCAATTCTCTTGCCTTAGCTTCCCAAACAGCTGGAACTACACCATTTGACCTTTTCCAACTGAGTACGAAGAGCTGGTGGAGATGGATGACCTCTCATGTCCTTCTAGCCTTGCAGTAGGGATTAAGACAGTAGGGGGCAGAGCTTCTCAGGAACCTGAACTGTGGTCAGGTGGCTTTTATCAGTGTTTTGGGAGTATCTCATGTCCAAGGACCCTGATGGTGTTGCAGAGAACCTGTCTAGACAGTGATTTTCTTTTTCTTTTTTTTTTAGAGACAGTCTCACTTTGTTGCCCTTGGTAGAGTGCGGTGGCATCACAGCTCACAGCAACCTCTAGCTCTTGGGCTTAGGTGATTCTCTTGCCTCAGCCTCCCAGCTAGCTGGGACTACAGGCGCCCGCCACAACGCTGGACTATTTTTTTTGAGACAGAGTCTTACTATGTTGCCCTCGGTAGTGCTGTGATGTCATAGCTCACAGCAACCTCTAACTCTTGGGCTTAAAATAGTGGTTCTCAATCTTCCTAATGCCGCAGCCCTTTAATATAGTTCCTGTGGGTTGGGACCCACAGGTCAAGAACCTCTGGCTTAAGTGATTCTTATGCCTCAGCCTCCCAAGTAGCTGGGACTACAGGTACCTGCCACAATGCCCAACTGTGTTTTTGTTGCAGTTGTCGTTGTTTAGCAGGCCTGGGCTGGGTTCGAACCAGGTGTATGTGGCTGGTGCCCTTTTTTTTTTTTTTTTTTTTTTTTGAGACAGAGCCTCAAGCTGTCCCCCTGGGTAGAGTGCTTTGCAGCTCACAGCAACCTCTAACCCCTGGGCTCAAGCAAGTCTCCTGCCTCAGCCTCCCAAGTAGCTGGGACTACAGGCGCCCGCCACAACGCCCGGCCATTTTTTGGTTGCAGCCATCATTGTTGTTTGGCGGGCCTGGGCTGGGGATTCGAACCCGCCACCTTAGGTGTATGTGGCTGACGCCTTAGCCGCTTGAGCCACAGGCGCCAAGCCACCACAGAAGTTTTAACTAGGTTTAAGTGCTCTGTGGGATAAAAAGGGTTGGAAAACACTGGTCTAGACTTCTAGCAGTCCATGGATGGGGATTTTTCTGAAGTCTGTCCACAAAGCATCCCCACAGGCAATGAGGCTGAAAAATAAGAGAACAGGTACATGGAATCTGTCAAAATCTATCAAGTGCTCAATCCTGCTTGATTTTATAATTTGGTTATAGGGGGTAAAGAAAGTTATTCATAGGCTCAGTGCTTGTGGCTCAAGTGGCTAAGGCGCTAGCCACATACACCTGAGCTGGCAGGTTTCAATCCAACCCAGGCCCGCCAAACAATGATGGCTGCAACCAAAAAATAGCTGGGTGTTGTGGCTGGTGCTGGTAGTCCCAGCTACTTGGGAAGCAGAGGCAGGAGAATCGCTTGCCCAGGAGTTGGAGGTTGCTGTGAGCTGTGATGCTACAGCACTCTACCCAGGGCGACAGCTTGAGGCTCTGTCTCAAGAAAAAAAAAAGTTATTCATAGAGATCTAGAGACCTGGTTTTCTATCACCTATGTGGATATTTCCTAATAATGGCACATTAAAATGAAATTGTCTGATAGCTCTCAGGGATGGGCGTAGAGGATCTTGTCTGCCTCTCTGTTGGAGGCTGTGCTGCTTCTGGCCACTTTTGGGTTCTGTCTTCATGGCCTAGACTAGAGCTTGAATGTGCTACTCCCTCCAACCAAACCTTCCTGAATGGTCATATTGAGGGATCTCTCTTTTTTGTTCTGTTGGTTTCTTCCTTAGGATGATGGAGATAGCAAGAGCCATGAGGCTGAAGATCTCTAAAAGCAGGGTGTCTCTGGCTGCTGGTGGGGAAGAAGACCACAAACTGGGCACTCTGTCCATCCCACTGCCTCCAGCACAGACAGACCGCCAGTCAAAGCGGAGGAGAATTACCTAGATGTGTGCTTTTCAGACAGCATGTGACCCCATCACAGCTATTCATTTCCATTTTTACTTTTAATGAACTATAGAAATAATCCCTGAAAGTATAGTCTTTCCATTTTTATTTTTAAAAAGGGAAAAGAAGCTTTGCTTTGGCAAGGGCCAAGGTGGGTGGATTGCCTGAGCTCACAGGTTCGAGGGCAGCCTGAGGTAGAGTAAGACCTGGTCTCTAAAAATAGCTGGGTGTTATGGTGGGCACTTATAGTCCCAGCTACTTGGGAGGCTGAGGCAAGAGCATCACTTGAGCCCAAGACTTTGAGGTAGCTGTGAGCTGTGATGCTGTGGCACTCTACCAAGGGCAACAAAGTGAGATTCTGTCTCAAAAAAAAAAAAGTTTAATACACGGATAAGGTGCTATCAAATTGCTAGAAGAACTGGGGAACTGAGAATTAGGAGTTTCCTTCTGAAATTGCCAAATTCAATAGCACACTGCTGAGGGTGTCACTGGGGATCAGAAGCCACTTCTGCCTCACAGCTGCTTCTCAAACTCATTAAACTGGAGAATATTTACCTGGAATGCTGAAAGAGCTACCCATGCCTTCCATACCTACATTTCCACCCTGTTGCTTGTTAGCACAGCAGCCAAAACACAGGGCACTGGCCTCATTACTTCCTTCTATGAGGATATATATATAGGAGCCTGATTTGCTCCTAGAATTCTAGCAGCAAGGGAATCTTGGAAATGAGTTTTCAGCTCTTCAGCCTGTGATACGGAAGGTAAGCTGGAAGGAGGTGAAGGGATGGTAACTGTCAACCACGTTCCTGCCCTAGGGAGACAGAACAGCCTGTGTCCACATGGGTGCTATGAAGACAGGAATGTGACACAGGAAAGCTTAGGGACGTGGCCCGGGTTCTGTCTCTGATCTCCAAGACTCTTCTGAGATAGTGGGCAGAGGCGAGATTTGTGGTGCTCTGCATTGGGAGGCAGGATCAGTGAACAGAGGGAGATAGATAGCTCCGCTGTCTGAGAAATATGAGGTGGAAGTTCACTCACAGCTGGGCCATCTATGTTGGGGGATCACAGTGGATGAGCTTTGGGAGTGCTGGTCCTTATTGTCTTTGAGCTCTGGGTTGCTGTTACCAGAGCCACTTCTGTGGTAATGCCACCGCCTAAAATGCGCTTTTCACCATGCTGCTTCTCTCTGACCCTGGGTAGAAGGCGCTTACAGCTTACCTGGTTTCCCTGCAGCACAGGTATGAGCAAGAAGTCTACATGCCTACAGACATATGTCTGTGTGTTATTGGGCAGTAAATGCTTGTAGAATAATGAAGTTATACTGTGCTTCTTCTAGGTCTAGATACCCATTTATTTACTCTTCACACATTCACAGGGAGTACCTTGATCAGAATGTTTCCCAGTGTCCTCATTGAAGAAGGGGTCCAAGGGATAGCTGCTGGTGCCCTTCAGAAGGTTCGTAGTTTGTGAGATAACTTACGAGTTTTGACTATAACAGACTGAAGTCTGTTCCCTGCAGGGAAGCCTTTGTGGCTTGACCTTTTGGACACTGGTAACAAGGATGAAGTAAAAGTATATTTAACCCGTGTGCAGAAGACCTTGACCTGGAAATAGCTAATTAGATAGCATTCTTTCAAATTCTTTCAGAATTCTTCTTTAAAATAACTTTATTTTGGTTAAGTCTTTCACACTTAGAGAAAACTTGTAAGAATAGTACAAAGAACTATATATTCTTTACCCAGATTCTCCAACTGTTAATGCCTTGGCCAATTTATTATTTGCTTTATATAGTGTTAGATTTCTCTTTTGAACCATTTGAGAAAAACATCCTACTCTTTTATCCACAAGTACTTCAATGTATATATCAGGGGTCCTCAAACTTTTAAACAGGGGGCCAGTTCACTATCCCTCAGACCGTTGGAGGGCTGGACTGTGGGCCCCAGGATGAGTCGGCTGCTAAGCAGGACAGGCAGCAGTGGCAAAAACACCCCAGGGGGGCCGGATAAATGTCCTAGGTGGGCTGCATGTGGCCTGTAGGCCATAGTTTGAGGACACCTGGTGTATATCATAAGAATAAGACTTTCTCTTCCATAACTGCAGTCTACTTATTTCTAATATAGGAAAAATAACAATGATAATTGTACTATTGTTGAGCCCACAGTTTGTGTTCAAACTTTGCTGATCAGCATGCCTCTTTGGTCTTGTTTTACTTGAAATAAGTTCCTTGGCCATGTGTCTTTATTTTGTTTATTTATTTATTTATTTTTTGAGATAGAGTCTCACTTTATCACCCTCAGTAGAGTGCTGTGGTGTCATAGCTCAGAGCAACCTCAAAGTCTTAGGCTCAAACCATTCTCTTGCCTCAGCTTCCTAAGTGTCTAGGACTACAGGCGGCCACAACACTTCAGCTATTTTTAGAGACCAGGTCTCACTCTGGCTCATGCTGGTCTCAAACCTGTGAGCTCAAGCAATCCACCTGCCTCACAGTTTCCCAAGTACTAGGATTACAGGCGTGAGCCACTGCATCCGACCACATGGCCACTCTTGACATTAATGGAATGGGATGTGTAATTCTCCCTGGGAGGGACAGCTAATATTTTAAGTACTTACCACAACTGTCAAATATTTTCACTGTGATAGTTTATTTTACTGTTAATTAGAAAATACTAGTTGTTCATTTATATAGTAACAATACAAAATCTTTTTAGTCCCGAAACAAAGATTTGTTCCTGGATGGGATGTTGGAATAGAAAAGACATTAGATAATAAACTAAAGAAATCTGGCTTGGCCCTGGTAGTACAGTGGTTATGGCGTTGGCCACATGCACCAAGGTTGGCAGGTTCAAACCCAGCCTGGGCCAGCTAAGCAACAACAAAAAATTACTTTTTAATTTTTTTTTGAGACAGAGTCTTACTAGGTCACCCTTGGGAGAGTGCCATGGCATCAAAACTCAGAACAATCTCAAACTCTTGGGCTTAAGCAATTCTCTTGCCTCAGCCTCCCAAGCTGCTGGGACTACAGGTGCCTGCCACAATACCTGGCAATTTTTTTTGTTGCAGTTGTCATTGTTGGTTAGCTGGCTCAGGCCAGCTCAAACCTGCCAGCCTCAGTGCATGTGGCTTGCGCCATTACCACTGTGCTACGGGGGTCGAGCCCTATGAATTTATTTTTTATTTAATTTTTTGAGAGTTTCACTTTGTTTCCCTTGGTAGAGTGCGTCATAGGTTCAAGTGATGCTCTTGTCTTCCAAGTAGTTGGGACTACAGGTGCCTGCCACTATGCCCGGCTACTTTTTAGAAATGGGGTCTTGTTGCTCAGGCTGGTTTCAAACTCCTGAGCTGAAGCAATCTACCTGCCTTGGTCTCCCAGAGTAGTGGTATTACAGGATAACCATGGCTTTAGTTAACAATAACATACTAGTGTTGGTTCATTCATTTTCACAAATGTACATGACTAAGATGTTCACAGTAGGGGAACCCTGAGGTGCAAACGGTAGTGTGGGAACTCTATTATCTAGCTGCTCAATTTTTCTATATTTTTAAAATTCTTGTAAAAAAAAAGTGTACTAAATTGGCTGGGCATGGTGGCTCATGACTATAATCTTAGCATTTTGGGAAGCAGAGGTGAGAGGATTGCCTGAGGTTGCGAATTCAAGACCAGCATAACCAAGACAGAGACTCCATCCCCACAAAATTTAGAAAATTAGCTGATTTTTGGGTCACATACCTGTAGTCCCAGCTACTTCTGAGGCAGGAGGATCACTTTAGCCTAAGAGTTTGAGTTTGCTGTGAGCTATGATGATGCCACTGTACTCTAGCTTAAGTAACAGTTAAGACTATCTAAAAAAAAAAAAAAGATTATTGATTAAAAAAGATACAACTTAAAGAAAAATATCAAGTACTTTTTTTTTTTTTTTTGAGACAGAGTCTATGTTGCCCTCAGTAGTGTGCCATGGCGTCATAGCTCACAGCAACCCCAAACTCTTGGGCTTAAGTGATTCTCTTGCCTCAGGCTCCCAAGTAGCTGGAACTATAGGCCCCTGCCACAATGCCTGGCTGTTTTGTTGCAGTTGTCATTGTTGTTTAGCTGGCCCAGGCTGGGTTTGAACCCGCCAGCCTTGGTGTATGTGGCTGGTGCTGTAAGCACTATGCAACAGGTGCTCAGGCAAGTACTAACTTCTTAAGTGACATCTTCATATGGCATAAGTTTTAAGATACTGAGTGACTGAAGTTGGGAAAATGTGTCCATGGACCTTAGGATGACCCTTTTGCCTGTCTGGTGATCACAGGCAGCATGTGACTGTTGATCCTCACAAAGATGCACGGAGCAGGCAGGACTGGAATTGTCACCCTGAGACACTGAGAGGTGCAGTTCTTCCAGATTTGTATCCAGAACCATCATGGGAACAAACTGAACTGACAAGGTTGTCCCCTCGATTCTCCTGTGTCCTTTAGAGGCAGCAGTGCTGGGCCTGCATGGAGCCACTGGGGACTCCAGTGTATACCCCATAAAGAAAGGCCTGCCAAAAGTGTCTCTTTTAAAATATAGAACTTTATTTTAGTTACTGAGATTTTCATCAATACTTAGTTCACAGGAAAGTCATTTCTTAAAAAATAATAAAGGCAGCATTTTGTACAGCAACATTGGGGCCACCACACAGAGTGCAAAGGACAGTGTCAGGGACAGGAGGAGTAGCACTCTCATGCCCACAGTCCTTAGGGAGAGGCCAGTGCCCCTGGTTCCCTCCCCTTTCCCAATCCCACCCAATAGAGCAGCACCGAGGGCCTGGCAGAACCAGCCCAGCCAGGAAGCCATCAGCCAAGTGCAAGATAGCAACCCCAACGTGCTGGTGAAGGCCCCACATGAAAGGCTGAGTGGGAGGGGGACTGTTCAGGCTGAGCCAGCCCTGCATCCAGCCCCCTTCTTTGAGCAATGGGTACTAGCCGCTGGCTCTGGAACCCTGACACATTCACAGTACGGTTCAATAAAGCCCTTTGGGAGCTGGCCTTGCTTCCCACACTCAGACCACTGTCCCTCCCCTAACCCAGGGTTGGGATCTGGACAGATGTGGTCTACCTGCAGGCAGCTCACAGGCAAGTGGGAAGGACAAGTTATGGACCTGGATAGCTCCAAAACAAGGCAGAAAGTGCTCAGTACCCTGAGAGGGAACAGAGAAAGGGCTACGGGGGCTCAGGAGGTGGGCAGAGGGTGGGAGAGCTGTCTGGGACAGTAGCGTCTGAGCTAAACCTTGAGAAACTGGTATAGCCAGGACACATGAAGATGGTGGAAAAGGCATGCCAGGAGGAAGAAGAGAGAACATGAACCAAGGCACAGAGTGAGGACACACAGCAGGGTCAGTAAAGGCCAGTGCCCATCCATGAGAATGTGGATACGTACCAGGGGCCCAGGCACCCCTACCTCCACAGGATTGTGCCCAGGAGGGGTGGCTGGTGTGTGTGCACATGGGATTTGAATCCTTAGAAGGCAGTAAGCTAAAGTCCTCCTGAGTTTGGGAGCTATTTGAAGATGGAGTAGAGCTCAGTACATCCCTGCCCAGCCTGGCCCAGCACCTGACTGCAACTCCTGGCTGCCTGAAAGGAGCCTTCTATCATATATACTCCCCCTTCCTGTTTTCAGCATGGCCCCATCATCCCTGGGTAGCCTTTCAAGAAGGGCTCCCATTCCCAAGCCCCTTCCTCCCTCGCAGGTCCACGTCCAAGTCTAAGAGAACTGTATCCATAAGTAAAACAAACTCATTTTCTCCAGCCTCCAAAGGCAGGTTTCTCAGGCACTATCTCCATCTCAGCTCCTCTGAGCACCTTTCAGGGCCTGGGGCAGGTCTTTGTCCTCACAGGATGGTGCAGAAAATGCTGCGGTTGCTGTGGTAACCACCTTCAACACGGGCTGTGATTCGGGTCGCCATGGCTGTCATCTTTTGTCCACTGTGGGCTGCAGAGGGCCCTCGGAGAGAGTTTTCAAGGTGAGGCCGTGCTGGTGGGTTCACCAGGCGCCATGTATCCGATCTGGAGGTACAAAACGAAAATCAATGAAATCTTTGATCTACAGCATTTCCTGAGTGCTCTGCACAATCTTACCCAGGGGTCCTCAAACTTTTTATACAGGGGGCCAGTTCACTGTCCCTCAGACCGTTGGAGGGCCCGACTGCAGGTCCAGGACAAGTCGGCTGCTAAGTAGGACAGGCAGTGGTGGCAAAAACACCTTGCGGGCTGGATAAATGTCCTCGGCGGTCCGCATATGACCCACGGGCCATAGTTTGAGGACACCGGATCTTACCTTTTGACACGAGATCAATGGATCCAGGTGTTTAAATCTGGGTGTATGTTTTGTCTCTCTGGTGTTAACCAAATAGGTGGGATGTGTGAAACTAAAGGGCAAAAGTCTGACTTTCCAAGTCCATTGCCTTGAAATTCTGCAGATAACCTTAGAAAAATTTCTTCTATGGGCCTCAATTTCTCCATCTTTAAAGATCTAGATACGATCAGGATTTTTTTTCTTTTTTCTTTTTTTCAGAGACAGAGTCTTGCTCTGTTATTCATGCTGGAGTACAGTGGTATGATCATAGCTCAATGCAGCTCCAAACTCCTGGGCTCAAGCCATTCTCTTGTCTCAGCCTCCCGAGTAGCTGCTCCTCAGCCCACATTTGACACAAAGCTGAAGCATAGGCCTTTTTCTGACCAGAGCCAAAAGTTGGCAGGATTGCAAGGTGCAAGGGTAACAATAATTAATGGGCCTAGGCGTGGCTTCTCCAGTGATCTTACTGTGGTTCTAGAACATGGTCCTAACCTTTTTGGCACCTCGGACCGGTTTCATGGAAGATAACTTTTCCATGGATGGGGGTGGGAGATCATTTCATGATGATACAAGTGTATCACAATTACGTACTTCAGATCACCAGGCATTAGATTCTCATAAGGGCTGCACAAGCTAAATCCCTCACATGCACACTTTACAGTAGGTTTAGAGCTCCTATGAGAAACTAATGACCCTGCTTATCTGACAGGAGGTGGAGCTCAGGTGGTGATGCAAGCAATGGGGGGGCTATAAATACAGATGAAGCTTCATTTACTGCTGTGTGGCCCAGTTCCTAACAGGGCACAGACAAGTACTCATCTGAGGCCTGGGGATCACAGTTCCAGAATGCTGGTTCAGGCAACCCTAGGAACTTACTTTTTCTTGAAGACCAAGAACTTGTTGTTTTGCATGATGCATTCTCGGTTGTTTGAAATCTGCTGAAAGATGGTCTTGTTGGTTTTGCCCTGGAAGATGATGTTCTCCTGCACCAGGGCCTTAGCACGACCTCGAACTGCAATGCCATAAGCTCGGAATGAGTGGATCCGGTTCTTTATTACCTGGGAGAGGCAGCCAGAAGTTGTCACAGACTGCTAGAGGAGCCAAGCTGGTCAATTATTAGTTATAAACCTGAGGCGTAAGAACATGCTAGGTAGGTCTACATATAGCCTTAAGAGCATAAACAAGAACAGCTTGGGAGAACCAAGGAAGGCTTCCTAGAAGAGGTGACAGGTAAGTTGTAGGAGTTTATCAGATGCAGGGCATGGAGAGTTGTTTCAGGAAGAGGCAGCAATGTACAAAGGTCTGGCAGAGAGGGGAGCAGGTGCCAGAAGCCAGGGCCACTGACAACCCAACTAGGGCAAAAGTTGTGTCCCTCTCTCCCCTTCCTCTGAGGTCAAAGTCAATGACTCATGAAGCCATGGAGCTAAAGTGTTTGGGATTATAATTCCACAAGGGCAGGGACCAACTATGTTGGGCTCAACACTGAAATCCTAGCACCCAGTACAGTGCTTTGCATATAAGTACTGGGAGCTCATAGTCCTCTGGGAAAGACAAACAGGGAAAGGAACAGATCCCAAGTACTGTGGAAAGAGCTCTATGAGGTAGGGCTGGGCTTAAGCATCATACAAATCTAAAAGAGGGGCTCAGACAACCTGGGTGGTGGTGGTCAGGGAGTCTTTATGAAGTAAGAGACAGCTAAGCTGTATAGTACTGAGGTACAAAAGGGACAAGGGGTATTCCGCCTATAGAGGGAACAGTGTGGGCACAGGCCCTAAGGCAGGATTTCTCTCCTCATTAAGGATTATTTTGTTAGGGAAAGAGCTGAAATAGCCCTGACTTTGACTGGGACCTGGATACCAGAAAGCTGCCTCAGGAAGCTCCTAACACTACAAATCTAGGAAAGGACACCCCCACCCCTAAACTCTTATTCATCCTTCAGAGCCCAGTTCATATGTCCCTTCCTGTGAGAAATCCCACTTGCATTTCTCAGGTGAGTTTTGGTTGGAGGGATGATGTTCCATGTAGCACTGGAGTGCTTATGGTTTTGCTTCTCAGCAGAGGGCCAAAGGACTGTTCTAAGGCTGTGTCTGTGTTGGTACCACATGTCACACACATGCATACATACTCACCTTAGTGTCAGACCTGGGCAGTAGCTGCAGCCCACTGCCCCGGTTGCCAATGATGTCATTTTCAACGACAACAGTGCTATCGCCCTTGGTGATAATGCCATGGCCTCTGTTGTCATAGATACCATTGCCCCGGAGTTCCACCTTGCATTGGGCCTCGACCTTGACCCCGCTCTGCCGGTTGCAGGAGATGCTGTTGTTGGTCACACGGGTGGACTGACTGCTCTGGGCCACAGTGATGCCTCTGTCCCCATTAGCGTGGATCACATTGGTGATGACATGCAGTGCCTCACTGCTCTGGACATAGAGTCCCGAGGCTATGGGCAGAAGGTTCGGGAAAAACACAGGGTGATCCCAAGGTCAGTCCTGACAGCACTAGTCAGAAAAAGCCTTCCCTGAATTGTGCACCCCAGGAGAGAAGTGGAGAAAAAGAGGCAGTGACACTCAGTGCCAGACCTTGGATTTGCATCTTCCAAGCTGATGACAAGTAGTAGGAAGAAACCTAGGAGCATCAAATAAACTCTGTGCCTTCTGAACTAAGTCATTATCAAATGTAGTCAGGGAAACATGATGTGTAAAGACTTCTATGGCTTAGAAATTATGGGACGGTGCCTGTGGCTCAGTGAGTAGGGCACTGGCCCCATATACTAAGGGTGGTGGGCTCGAACCTGGCCCTGGCCAAAACTGCAAAACCAAAAAAAAAAAGAAATTACAGTCTTCTGGAGTGAATCCTGTACTTGTCGACTCCTTCACCATCAGCATCCTACACTACTTGCATCTTTTGTGACAGGGCACTCACTACCTTACCTCCTCAAGGGTGCCTATTCCATCTCTAGACAGACAGATAACATCTACTAGAAGGTTGTTTTGCTTTGATTTCCATCCCATAGTATGCCAGAATGTGCTAAACTATGTTAGAAATTTGGGAAAGGAAAAATTGTGTTGGGGGGTTGTATATACCTAGAGACACTAAGTATATACATAAAATCAGCAAGATTGGCTCGGCGTCTGTGGCTCAAGTGGCTAAGGCACCAGCCACATACACCTAAGGTGGTGGGTTCGAATCCAGCCCAGGCCCGCCAAACAACAATGATGGCCACAACCAAAAAAAAAAAGCCAGACATCGTGGCAGGCGCCTGTGGTCCCAGCAACTTGGGAGGCTGAGGCAGGAGACTCGCTTGAGCCCAGGAGTTGGAGGTTGCTGTGAACTGTGATGCCACAGCACTCTACCCAGGGGGACAGCTTGAGGCTCTGTCTCAAAAAAAAAAA
>CAUYQV010178716.1:0-10395 GCA_963574575.1 Galagoides demidoff
TTTTTTGAGATGGAGCCTCAAGCTATCCCCCTGGGTAGAGTGCCATGGCACCACAGATCATGGCAACCTCCAACTCCTGGGCTCAAGCGAGTCTCCTGTCTCTGCCTCCCAAGTAGCTGGGACCACAGGCACCCGCCACAACACCCGGCCATTTTTTGGTTGCAGCCATCATTGTTGTTTGGCGGGCCTGGGCTGGGGATTCGAACCCGCCACCTTAGGTGTACGTGGCTGGCGCCTTAGCCAATTGAGCCACAGGCGCGGAGCCAAATCTTCTAATACTGACATGCAGCGCAGCCCATGGCTCTGCTCCCTCCTTCCCTAAGTGGAGGGAGCAGAGGCGTAGGCTGAGCTGCATGTCAGTATTAGAAGATCACCAGTACTTAGGAAATGTGGTTAAAGGCAAGACACATCCTGCCCTGTCACTCTGAAGTTCTCTCCTTGGGCAAAGAGCTATGAAAAAATAGCTGGCAGAAATTATTCCCAGCTGGGATTTCCCATGTGTTGCTGTGATGAAAAATATAGGAAAATGGGCATACAGAGAGGACTCGAGGCAACTCCTTAGATTTCCCCATAGGCAGCTGGATAATGGGAAGGCCTGGCCCTAGGTGCCCACCATCCTGCAGTTCTTGCTCCTTGAGGAACTGGTACAGTCAGGAGGTGGCCCTGTCCTCCCAGCACCAGCAGGGAGAGAACAGTGCCACTCCTACCAACTGCTCCTATGGTAGGGGCAAGGCCCTGCCATGCCCAGCCCCCTAGAAGGGACACTATGTCCCAAAGAGCACCCACTGTTTTCTGTTGGGTATAATTTCCAGCCCCAGAGGCCTAAAGGTGAAATCCTGTTACTCAGGGCAGGCCCTCTAAGCTCCTGACTGAAATGCCTTGTCTCAACTGTGTCAGGCAGGGGAGGCAACCCTGTAGTTTCTGGCTGACCTTCTCAGGGTTAGTGAGGAGAAAGCATTTGTTTAGACCACAGTGCCTGATACCAGGGGTGAGGCAGGGCCAGAAAGGACACAGCTGTCATTCCAGGAGTCTGAGCACAGCCGGCACCCCATCCCGGACCTCACTGTCGCATGATCTCAGGAGGGGCAGCCTGCTGGCTCAGCCTTGCCCAGCTGCCTCACTGCACCTAGTGAGTGCAGGGTCCTGGCTAATGCCGAGGAGAGGAGAAGAAGGCATGGCCCATGCTCTGGGTACCTTCTTCTCAGAGGGCTCCTCAGCTCACAGTCTTGGCACCCTGCCTATCCCTGGGGCTGCCCTCCTCTCCTCGCTGCTTACATTCCCCAGGGTTCCTTTCTCCTCCAGGGCCCTGAGGGTCTGGGCCAGCAAGGCCCAGCAAGAACGACCCAGCACTGCCTCCAGGAATCTCCATCTGCCCAGGAACACACCCCAGGCACTAGCTTGTCTCAACTGCCATACAAGGGAGGTGCCAGCGTAGCTTCTGGCTAACCATCCCAGGGTTAGTAAGTCCAGAGTGGGCTGCAGGCAACACAGAGGCTCTGCTTTGTCCTCCTGCACCAGGGCAAAGCAGACTTCGCCAAGACCCACAGGTCCTGAACACTCAGCTAGCAACAACTCAGCAGCCCTCAACAGGCCTTACAGAGCAGGAGAGGCTCTAACCCAGTGTGGGCAGGACACAGCCCTGGACAGATGAGACAGTCAAATTTTATTTCCACCCATAATGTCACAGAAAGCACAACATTTTCATAGTGTCCTTTAAAATCTCAAGGCTTGCCTACCCTTGTCTGGATGCTGTAACACTGATTTAGTAACACACACTCCCAGCATTCCAGATGTCCTCACCAGCTCTGGCCAGCTCTGCTCTGCTGCCCATCTTCCCACACCAGCCAAGCACAGGGATAGTCACAAACATGTTGTGGCTTGAAAGCGTCCCGGGGCTTCAACCTCAGAGTCCAGCAGGCAGTGCCGGAAAAGACCCTGGGAACCACCTCCTCCAACACTCAGGTAGACAGGTCAGGAGAGTGGCCTCCAAGAGCCCCCTGGGGCTCCTGTCACTGTCCTGCTTTTCCTTCCAAGGATTGCTGACTTGTTCAGATGTTTTGGGAGGGACCTAGTGAGCTTAACAGTGTAAAGCGAGAGGAACACAGAGCAGGAAGCCACCAGCTCCCTGGCAAATGCAGCTGAGTCACTCCCCACAGCCCTGACAATAGCAGATGCAAAGAGAAACCTTCCCTAAGTGGCAGAGGCTCCAGGTCAAATGGTGTGGATGTATTTCACTGCATTTGGTGGGGGTCTTTTCCTGGGAGAAGGACACCATGCTGTGACTTGGGAGCAAGGTCACCTTCAAGTCTCTGCTGCTGAGTTTATATTCCAAAGGGGAAGGTAGATACCAAACAAAAGCCGGAATGCAAAGGCATGGTGATAAGCAGAGAATAAAGTGTGAGTACAGAGGTCAGAGAGTGGGGACAGGACCACACGTGTTCAGGCGTTCCAGTAGAGACTCAACAAGGCAGAGCACCCACCCAGACAACAGCAGCAGAGGCGCTAGTCTGAGGAACAACAAAGGGCCAGTGTGTCCAGAGGCAGGTGTTGGGGCAGGTCCACGGCAGGAGAGACAGAGGGGGCAGATCAGCAGTGGGAGCAGGATTTCCGGCAGACTTGCCCTGGGCCGAGCTCGCACCTGGGTGGGTGTGGGGGACAGCAGGGAGAAGCTGAGGCACGAGGCTACAGCCGAGGGTGAGGAAGGAGTCGGGCAGAGACGGACGGCTCAGGTGGCCACACAGAGTTGACATACCCCACGACAACTGGCCACACACATGGCAAGTTCAGCGCTAGGCAGTTGCACTTAGGACAAGGGAAGACATGGGCCACCAGCCATAAGCAGGGAGCCAGCCCTGAGTTACCTAGTCCCACAACACCCACCCCAGGCCCTCCTGCCCACGTATCTCACATCTGACTGCTCCTCCTTGAGAACCCTCCCCATGTCCCTTCTTCTCCACAGGTCCCCTCCCCATGTGCCTCCTCTCCTTTGTCACCCAGCCTCCTCCTGGCCCCTCTGGATCTGTGTCTGGCATGCCCAGGATACCCTCAGCCCCTTCTCTTTCAGTTCTTTCCCCTACGGGCTAAGCAGGGCCTTAATGCCACCCCTGCAGGCCCCTCCTTACCCCATATCACCCCCTTTAGACCCTGTCCTGCACCTCCCTAAAAGCTCCGACTATGCCTCATGCCTCAGCATTTCTGTAGCCAACATTCCCTAACCACTATGTTTCCCTGGACCCCTGAAGATTCTCACTTCTGCTCTCAGGGACCCTACCCAGGCAACTGGCCCCATACTGCAGGGCCCCGCCCCCCCCAGGGCCCTGGCCCCTCTGACCCAGCCCGGACCTCCTCTCCAGTTTGCTCTGGGCCATACTCAACACCTAACCTGGCTCCTGCCCACCTTGACCTCCTCAATCAGGCCATACTCCTTCCCCACCCCCAGCTCTCCCAAGATGCCCACGCCCTGATGATGACCCTCCTGCCCTGGATGGTCATCCCCCAGTCCTACCTCCAGGCTCAAGGCCTGGGTCAAGGATCATAGCCCCAGGGAGACTGTAAAGCACCTCACTCCTCCTTTACTTCTCAAAGCCTCCTGCAATCCCAGATCACCTCCATTCCAGGCGAGAGCAGCACTCTGCAGGCCTGCCCCATACCTCACCCACACCACTGCACCAGCCTGGCACTTACTGCAGCCCATGCCTGCGGGCTCAGTCCCGAGAACAGAAGGACCCCAGAAAGACCCCCCCCCCCCCGGACCACCCTGTGTCCCGCCAGGCAGCTGCACTGGCAGGACAGCTCAGGCCCTAGTCTTTCTGCTATGTACCCTCTCATCGCTCAGCAACAGAACACTCTAGAAGCCTCTTCCTGGAAGCTCTCCTCTCCTCCCTCATAATCCCCCCCCCTCGAGAGCAGACCCCAGGTGGAGCTGGCCAGTGCAGCCTGAATTCTCATCCTACAGCCCTGCCAAGGTCACTGCTGTCTGCCTATGCTAACCAGGGGGCACTTTCAGGCCCAGCAGATGTGATTTAACTTGAGCCATGGACATGATGACCATAGCTGGACAGGAGCGCTGTGGCTGTCCTCCAGGACACAGTCCTGCAGACTCAGACCTGAAAATGATGACCATAGCTGGACAGGAGTGCTGTGGCTGCCCTCCAGGACACAGTCCTGCAGACTGAGACCTGAAAATGATGACCGTAGCCAGACAGGAGCACTGTGCCTGCCCTCCAGGACACAGCCATGCAGACCAGCCTACACTTCTGAGAGGTGGCAGTTATGGCTCACTGCTCACCCATTTCTCCAGGCTCCTCCATGACCCGCATCTGCTGAGCTAACCCTTAAACTATCACACTCAAGAGGCTCTCAGAAGATCTCACATAATCCACCAGATAGGCCCCGGCTCAGTCTACAACGTACACCCTCCCCCATCTACACCATACAGGCCCTGGCTCAGTCCACAATGTACGAACACCCCCATCTACACCATATAGGCCCTGGCTCAGTCCACAATGTACACACACCCCCATCTACACCACACAGGCCCCGGCTCAGTCCACAACGTACACGTCCCCCTCCATCTATACCTTATAGGCCCCAGTTTAGTCCATAATGTACACCCTCCCACTCCATCCACATCTCACAGCCCCCTATTCCATCCACACCGCATACTGCCTGGGCACTGAGGTGGGGTGACTATTCACATGTTTTACTTTGGAAACATTAACATGTGATGCTGCCTGTGGCTCCACTGAGTATTGACCAATTCACAGCACATGCCTGTCTTCCCTCACTAAAATCTACAAAGCTTGGAAAGGCATTTGGCCCAAGAGTCTTCAAGGTGAACTGGCCCCCGTGAGCACCAGCCACACCACTGCCCCCAAGTGCTTTACCTGGCACCACCTTGGCCCCTGCACAGCTGAGAGAAGAGGGTCCTGGGGAGGCATCTCCAGCCTGGGGGCCAAAACACTGCCAAGTTTCTGTTCTAAGCTCTGGCCTTAACCTAAGACCTAAAGGTTTCCAAATCTGGGAAAGCTCCTACTGGAAAAACTGAATTTTTGAATTTCTGCTGAACTAAAAGTGAAATGGTTTGTTCAATTGCACTTTCCAGTTTTCTAGCCTTCACACTCAGATGTGTTTGTTTTTCATTCACTGTTTTGTGGTCTCTCTTCATCTGTGTATTTGCTAAAGACAGCAGCAGAGGGAATGGTTAGACCCAGGTCTCCTGGTCAGAGGCCATACTGGGGTTCGGAGGAACCTCAACCCTCCTCTCAGCCCAGCAGCGTTTTGACCATTTGAGAGTGACTTTTGGTCAGAGAGGTCCCAAACCCAGGACTCTGCTCCCGCCCCAGAGTTTGCAGGGTAGACGCTTCTCTGTCCACCAGCAGGATGCCCAAGCTCAATGAAAACCCAGGCGGACAGCACAAGCATTGTGTCTCCAGGCAGCTGGTCCCTGCTACATTGTTAGCTGTGGTATGTTGTATCCCTGGACACATCTACGCGTGGTTAGCTCTATTGCACGTTGGACAATAGAGCGAAGCTACAGATCCCCTCGACCCTCCACACCTCCAGCCCCTGCCCCAAACCCACCTATTCACTTAGGGTTTTATGTGGCAAAATTCTGTGGGACGGAAATAGGCCAGACTCATCCCTCAAGAACATGGCTTATCCCAAGCCTTTCTTTGCAGAGACACACCTATGCGTCCAGAGCAGCCTCCAGCCTGGCCATGCTTCCCCACCGTGGCTAGGGTTCACAGGAGTCCAGAGGCCACCCCTGTCATACACCCTGTGTGGCCTGCTTGCTCCACTACCTGGGGCCATTACTGCTACCCATGGCTCCAGAGCTCCTGAGGTCACAGCCATGGTTACCAGAGGTGAGTAACAGAGATTTCAAAAGAGGGGGAGCTCAGCAGAGCACAGCAGCCACGCTTCAAAGAGCCACGTCCGCAGCCAAGGGACAGGTTCATGCCCTCAACCTGGGCAGAACGCGTCATCTGCTTCTTAGGAAAGCAGCCCAGATGCGTGAACATATGGTAGGTCCCAAGAGGATCCCCACTGTACACCATCGGTGCAGGTCACAAGCAAACACCTGGGACCCACATCACAACTGCTCTAGGTGTAGACAAACTGGAGTGCCCACCCTCTGGCACTGAGCCCAGAGTCAACACGTGCCAGAGAAAGCCCACAGGTCACTACAACTCTATTTGGCCCTATGGATAGGCACATGTGCCAGAGGGTAGCCTGGGTCACACAGCTGGGGAAAGGCTCGGTTGGTTCAAGTCTAGGTGTGCAAGAACTCAGAGTCCCTGTCCCCTGGCTGGTATCCCTATGTGGCAAAGACCTCAGGGTGAACCAGTGTGAGAGAGAGACAGAAAGAGGAAGAAAAGACAGGGACAGAGAGAAAGACAGAGATAGTGACAGAGGAGTGTGACAGAGACATAGAGAAAGAGACAGAGACAGAGATGAAGAAGAGATAGAGAATCAGAAACAGATGGAAACAGTAGGAGGAACAGGGAGATCAAGGCAGAGATAGAGACAGAAAGACAGAGGCAGACAAAGAGATAGAGACAGAGAAACAGAGGGAGAGACAGAAACAGAGGAAGACAGACAGAGACAGAGAGAGGTAGAGAGGTGTCAGTAGGTGTTTGCTCCAGGACCAGTGGGCAAGAGTCACAGGTGGGCACACATCTCCCAAGTAAGGGATCTGGGAGGAGAAGATGGAGGAGGGATCGGTCCCCCTGCAAGCCTGCAGCTGAGGGGCCACATCGGGCAGGATACCCATGTCTGGCAGCCCCAGGTGAGAGCTACTAAGAGAGCTACTACTTGAGTCCCACACTCACCCCTGACCCAGCCCTATTCAGGGGCCTCCCAGAAAATGGCAGGAGCAGGTGGGCTATGGGACGGGCGGCCCCTTGAGGAGAAATGGCCAAGCTGCGTGCAGCACAGCAGCCTGCCACCTCAGCAGAAGATGGAACTTCTCACAGGCCTAGAGACTCAGGGGCCAGAAACAGGCACCAATTTCTTCTCCAACAACTAGACCTTGTTCCTGTCACAAAAGCCTGGTCAGCCAGAAAAGGAACCATGCCTGGCAGCTCTGCCCCCACCCCTGCCACCCACTTTCTCCCAGACTCACCCCAAATCTGGAATGTCTGGGTGACAGCATCTGAGCACAGTGGGAGTCCTCAGCTGTGTCCTCTGCAGGTGCAGCAGGAGGCAGCATGTGGGAGTTCTGTGGGAGTGGCATCAGCCTCTGCCACTCACCTGCTTCACACTTCTGAGGGAGGACCTCACAAGGGCTATGGCCACCTGGCATGGGCAGCATGGGGGGAAATTCTGGTGCTCTGCACCCCAGTGGGACTGTCCTGGGAGGCTGCAGGTATCCTGCGGCCCACACCAAAGAGGTCTCATGGCCAGGATATGAAGGTTTAGATGTCACAGCTGTACAGAACTTCAAGGAAGAGGTGACCACAGCCTGAATGTGCTGGCCCTGTGAGCTTGCCCTGTGTCCTGGCACTCCCACCCACACGCCTGTTCCTCTGTTCCCCACCGACTGTGGTGAAGTTGTGGGATTCCAACTGGGCATACCTGGAGGGGACTCTGCCCTCCAGAACATCTTCCACCAGTGAGGCTGGCGCAGGGAGGGGCCATCAGCCCCAAGGTGACACATTGCGGACTGGGCCAGCCTCCCTTCTCAACACTGGGAGCCCAGGAGGCATGGGAAGGTGCCAGTAAGGGTCCTCACAAGCCTTCCCAGGCTTCCTGAGCTCTCAGTGAGTGGAAGCTGAGACGCTGAGCTGGGAAGGTGGGAGAAAGGCCTACCAGAAGCCCCAGCCCTCCGAGAAAGGAAAAACAGCCATCCCAGGCTGTTCCTGACCCATCACCTCTGTGAAGTGTCTGCTGGGCTGAAAGTTCCTCCTCAGAGCCCCAGTGGTTCCTCCATATCAGTGGGGTTTTGATCAGTGTTCTAGGAGAATGTTTATGTGTATACATGTGTCTGTGTATGTGCATGTGTGTGCCGGTCTGTGTATATGTGTGTCTGTGTGCATGCGTCTGTGTGCATGTGGGTGTATCTATGTGCACCTGTGTAAGTGTATGTGTGCATGTGGGTATATCTATGTACATGTGTGCCTGTGTGTGAATGTGTGTCTACACATGCGTCTGTGTGCACGTGGGTGTGTCTGTGTGCATATGTGTGTATGCATGTGGGTGTGTCTATGTATCTGTCTGTGTGTACCTGTGTGCATGTGTGTTTGAGCACGTGGGTGCACATGTGGGTATGTCTATGTGTATGTGCACGTAGGTGTATGTGGCATGTGAGTCTGTGAGCATGTGGGTGGGTGTGCATGTGAATGTGTCTGTGTATATGTGGATGAGTCTGTACACAAGGATGTGTCTCTGTGTGTCTGTGCACATGTGAATATATCTGTGTGCATATGTGTGTGTCTATGTATACATGGGTGTCTACATGCAAATGGGTGTGTCTGTGTGCATGTGAGTGTCTGTCTACACATGGATTTGTCTGCATGCGTCTATGTGCACGTGGGTGTGCCTGTGTGTATATGTGTGTGTCTGTGTATACATGGGTGCCTGCATGCAGGTGGGTGTGGCTGTGTACACTTGGATTTGTCTGTGTGCATGTGTCTATGTGCACGTGGGTGTGTCTGTGTGCACATGGGTGTGTCTATGTGCGCATGCAAATATTTATGCATGTGGGAATGTGCATATGTGCATGTGTGTGCATGTGTGTGACTATGGGGAGCACATGTGGGAAGACAGGAGAATGGGCAGCTGACAGCCTGTTTTGTGTGTCATCCTGCTGGTCCCTGGCCTCTGGGAAGGCACTAGAACAGTGGTTCTTAACCGTCTTAATGCCGTGGTCCTTTAATACAGTTCCTATGTGTCACAACCCACAGGTTGAGAACCACTGCACTAGAGTATGAAGCCATCCATGAAGCCTCTTTGTATGAGGAGGCAGCAATAACTCATCTATCAACAGAAAATATCCAAAGCTGACTCAATTTGAGACATTTTTTGGATGTCACTGAAGACTAGCATAATAACAGGCAGAGATAGTGGTGAGGACACATCTAATGATTAGAGTCTATCCCTCAAAGGAACAGAGCAAAACCTTTACAAAGAAAATGATATACATTTGGGATTCACTTCACAATAACAAGGAGGGGAGGTGTATGGGGGATGTGAGGCAGGGCTGGAATGGGCTAACAGTGAACAGTGCTGGGTGATGAACAGAGACACACATTATGTTATTCTGTCTACTCGGGACGCGCTGCAAACTGTCTCCTGCATTTGAAATACACCATTCTCTGTTTAGCCTCCTTTGAAACAATTTGAACAGTGTGACAAATCTATGTGCTTCAAATAGACAGAATAATAGCCACCACTTTCCCAAGAACTGTCGTGGGTTCTCAGACACACCTGTAAGTGAAGAGCCGGGAGCTCAAATGGCTCAGGAACTTCCTAAGACCACAGGGCACTAGTGCTAGCCCACCTCCAGCCACTGCAGATGCAGATCAGAGTTAGACCAAAATACACAATGTCATTCCAGGAAAACGCTCCTCCAAAAGGCAGAAACTAGCTGCAGGCCTTGCAGCCCACCCACCCGCAGCTCTGGGCTAGGGCACCTGGGCTCCCCCCACACCGGGAACAGGAAGCCCATGGAGAGGGGGCACCATGCATTCAAGCAGTGGCTGCCGCCCCTGGGTCTTGATCCCCCAGCTCCAAAGCCACAACGATGTGCCCCAGCACCTAGGTTGAAAAGGAAAAGCCACAGCATCTCTGCATGAGGACAACACGTTCTTATGCATGAAACCCCAAGGAACCAGCCGAAAACACCCATTAGAACTAAGGAATGAGCTCAACAGAGTTGCAGGATACAAAAATCATTGTATTTCTCAGGACTTGGAAAGAACAATCCAAAAATTAAGACAATTCCACTCAGTAGCCTCAAAAAGAATAAAATACCTGGAATAAATTCAACAAAAGAAGTGTTGAATTTTACTGTTTGTAGTGTTTTACTCTAAAAACAGTAAAACATTTTGAAGAAAATTAAAGAAGGCCTAAATAAATGGAAAAACCTTACACTCTCATAGGTTGGGATACATAACAGTCGTGTCCTGACTGTGACCCCCCCACACTAAGCTGCATGGGCAGTAAGGCCCATCAGGCCCAGTGGCATTTCTTGTGGGAACTGGCGAGATGGTTTCTTTTTTTTTGTTTTTTTTGAGACGGAGCCTCAAGCTGTCCCCCTGGGCAGAGTGCCATGGCATCACAGCTCATAGCAACCTCCAACTCCTGGGCTCAAGCGAGTCTCCTGCCTCAGGCTCCCAAGTAGCTGGGACCACAGGCGCCCGCCACAACGCCCGGCCATTTTTTGGTTGCAGC
>CAUYQV010178717.1:0-32046 GCA_963574575.1 Galagoides demidoff
CATGGCATCACAGCTCATAGCAACCTCCAACTCCTGGGCTCAAGCGAGTCTCCTGCCTCCGCCTCCCAAGTAGCTGGGACCACAGGCGCCCGCCACAACGCCCAGCCATTTTTTGGTTGCAGCCATCATTGTTGTTTGGGCCCCGGGCTGGGGATTCGAACCTGCCACCTTGGGTGTATGTGGTTGGCACCTTAGCCGCTTGAGCCACAGGCGCCGAGCCCATAGACGCTTTTGGTTGTATTGAGGAAGTTTTCTTCTATTCCTGGTTAAATTTTGTCCAATTCTCTCTCAACAGCATTCTTGGGATAGCCTCACTCTGTGCTACTAATGTCAAATATTTTATACTCACATACACTATAAACCCTATAATACAATGTCAAAACTTTTGCTCTAAATAGTCAGTTGTCTTTTTGAGAAACTAAGAGAGTACATGAAAGTCTTATATTAACCATGTTATTTACTATGTCCAGTTTGGTTCATTGTCTCCTGTAGTTCTCAGTTTCCATCTGGTGTCATTTTTCTTCAGTTAGAATAATTTTCTTAAGCATTTCTCATAGTACAGTCTGTTGGTGATGAAACTCCTGTTTTCCTTTTATCTGAAAATGGCTTTATTTCACCTTATTTTTGAATGATGTTTTCTCTTTGTATAAAAATTTGGATTGATATTTTTTTTCCTCTTAGCCTTTCAAACACATCATTTTATTGTTTTTGCAGTATCAGCCATTGTTCTAAGTGTTGCCCTCTATCTGGTGGATCTTTTTTTCCCTCTAACTTCTTTGAAGATTGCCTCTTATCTCTGATTTTCAATCTCTGGACTATGATGTGCCCAGGTGTAGTTTTCTTTCTTCTTCTTTTTTTTTTCTATCTTCATTGGCATTTGCTGAGATTCTGTGATGTGCAGACTGATAATTTTCACCAAATTCAGGATCGTCCTGGCTACTTGCTTTTCACATACTTTTCTCCATTCTCTCTCCTTTTTTTCTAGATTCCAAGAACATATACATTAGTCCAGTTAATACTATCCCACAGGTCACCGAGGCTCTGTTTTTCTTTTTTTCTCTGTCCACTCACCCTCCTGTTCTTCAGGTTAGATCATTTCCATTGCTCCATCTTCAAGTTTACTGTCCCTTTCTTTCCAATCTGCTATTAAGCCCATCTAGTAAAATTTTCATTCCAGATACTGTACTTTTTGGTTTTGAAATGTCCATTTGGAAGCGTAAGCAATACAAGCAAAAACAAACTAGTGGGACTATGTTTGCACAGCCAAGGAAATGATTAACAAGATGAAATTTGTTTCCTATAAACTAGGAGGAAATGCTTGCAAACCACATATTTGAAAAATGATTAATATCCCAAATACAGAAGGAACTCCCACAACTCATAGCAGAAAACCAAATAACTAGATTTTAAAATGGGCAGAGGAGGCTGGTCTGGTGGCTTACTACAGTGATCCCAGCACTTTGGGAGGCTGAGGTGGGAGGATTGCTTGAGACCAGAAGTTCCAGACCAGGCCAGGCAACATAGTAAGACTCCATGTCTACAAAACTTCTTTTTTTTAAATTAGCTGGGCATAGTGGCATGCATCTGTAGTCCCAATTATAGAAAGGCTGAGAGACAGGAGGATTGTTTGAGCCTAGGAGTTTGAGGTTACAGAGAGCTCTGATTACACCACTGCACTCTAACCTGAGTAACAGTCCAAGATCCTGGATCTTAGAAGAAGAAAAGGCAAAGGACCTACATAGACATTTCTCTCCAAAGAAGACATAAAAATGGCCAACCCATATCAAAGGTGCTCATATCACTGATCATCAGGGAAATGCAAAGCCAAACCATGGCGAGATATCGCCTCCCACTTGTTAGGATGGCTGTGATCAAAAAGACAAGAAGGGAGTGTTGGCGAGGGTGTGAAGTAACCTTTGCACACTGTTGGTGGGAATGCAGAGTGTGCAACCTCTGTGGAAAACAGTGTGGGGCTCCTACAGAAATTCAAAGCAGCACCGTCTTATGATCCAGTAATCCTGCTCCATATACCCTAAGGAAGTGAATCACCACCTCCTGAAGATACCTGCACCCCCATGTTCACTGCATCATTGTTCACAATAGCCAAGATTAGAAACAACCACAGTGTCTCTTGACAGATGAATGGATAAGACATTGTGATATATATACATATGGACTGTATATATAAAGGAATATTATTCAGGCCTACCAGAGGAGATCTTATTTGCAACAAAATGGATGAACCTAGAGGACATCAGGCTAAACCAGACACGGAAAAAACATCCCCGATCTCACTTACATTCGTAATCTAAACAAAAGTGAATACATAAAAACAGAGGGTAAAACAGCCATCACCAGGGACGGGGGAGGTGGCGAAGGGAAAACAGGAAGCTGTTAGTCAAGGTACAGGGTTGCCGATGAAGAAATGCAGACCCCTAATGTACGACAGGAGGACTGTAGTTAATGAGATTGTACCTGCTCTTTGGCCCCAAGCATAGAGTTTACGTTCCCTTACCACTTACAAAAAGGGCAACTGCACCTCATATAATTATACACACATGAAATGATGGGTGCGTTAATCTGCGGGGCTGCAGTAATCTCTCTTCATTATGCATGTACGCATATCAAGATAAGTGGGGTCAGCCCTCCATATCCCCAGCTCTGCTTCCTTGGATCCAACCAATAGTAGATTAAAAATATTCATAGAAAAAAAAGGACAGTTGCATCTGTACTGAACATGGATGGATGTTTTTCTTGTCATTATTCCCCCCAAAATACAGTATCACAACTATTTACAGAGCATTTGCCTTGTATCAGGTATTATAAGTAATCTGTGCGGGGGCTGTACATTAAATGCAAATACTATACCATTTTATACAAGGGACTTGAGCATCTGTGGATTTTGGTATCCATGGGGGGGTCCAGGAAGCCAACCCTGTATAGATACCCAGGAAGGTTGATGTTTTAAAACAGCCTGCTGTGCACCTTAAATACATATACAGAATGTAAAAATAAGTCTAACAAAAATAAAATTCTCATTGGTCCTCGGAGTGCTTTGTATTATATCAAATCAGCTAAGCTGGAACTGTATTTCCCTCTGTGCTTCCAAGTCAAGGTCGGCAAAAAGAGAAGTTTGCATGAGGTTTGTGAGTTGGAGGTGAAGGAGGAGCCACTTTGCACACAAGGACAGTGTGGTACCCCAGGCGCTGCAGTAGTTTGCTTGACCTATGCTTGCCTCCTGGCAGGGACAGCATTCAGATGCAAGCTCCTCAGGCTGCTGCTGGATCTCCCCCTTCAGGTCCTCTGACTCTGGGCCTGGGGACTATGCAGCTCCATGGGAAGGGCTCTGGCTCCTTCTGTAGGTCACCCACATCCTTGTGGTCGGAGGTAGTGAGAGTCAGATGTGGTCAGTTAGTCTGCCTTCCCCGTCCCTGTGGATCCTCACGTGCTCCACGTTATTCTTGCTGCCTCTCACGTTCATCCAGCCCTCCTTCCCAACTGCTGGTCCTGCTGATCTACAAAGACCTAAGCTCATCATTAGATGCAGACACACCAGCTTTCCATAGATTTCGTCACCAACTCCCACAACATCATAAGGTGTTATCTCTAGAATAAAATCCTAAGTGTTCCAGTAGTGCAATTGGTTAGTGCGTGGTACTGATATAATAGAATAAAATCCTATATTCACATCATTCACAGTGGCCCTGTCCTTTAGTCAAGCCCTAATCATTTCTCTGCTAAGATTCTCCATCCCTTCACTCATTATGACCATCTTCTCCTTTAATTCCTTGTGGACATTTATAAGATATGCATTAAAGTCTTTCTCTAATTCCAACAGCTAGTTCATCTCTGGGTCAGTTTCTAAGAATAATTTTTTTTCTTAATTGGATGACAGATTTTCCTGTTTTTTCATGTCTAATGTTTTTTCTGACAACTAGATATTATAGGAAATAAGTTGTAGATGCTTATTCTTCCTTCGATGACTGTTGATTTTTATTTCAATCAGCAGTTAAATTGTTGGCTGATCACCTTGACCTTGTGGAGCCTTAGATTTACCTTTTGTTGAAGTGAGTCTGTTTCAGTTTTGTCTTTAGGTCTAGCGTGAATCTCTTGGTTTGGGGACATAATCTTTACCTCTAAGGCAGTGTTTTTCGACTCTTTTCTGTGTCACGGCACATTTGAACTTATAGTTAAACTTCCACGGCACACTTAAATTATGTTGATCAAAAAGGAGAGTAAGAAAAAAAGCACATACTTAACTGTGCTTTGAAATCCTTTCAAAAATAATTTTTAATTAATGATCTTTAAAAATTTTTGCAGCACACCTAAGGTCCTCTCACAGCGTACCAGTGTGCCATGGTTGAAAATCACTGTTCTAAGGTGCAGTTCTGTGCTTTCAAAGGAAATACGGAGGTGTTTACCACGCCTCTTCCCCTCTGCCTAACTCAGACTCCAAATTGTCTCCATCACAATGGGCAAGAACTAAAATCCCCGCGCCCGCTGGTCTCCAGCTTTCCCAGCGGGGTTTTCAGTGGCCTCCCAGCGTGTGTGGAGATCAGGAATCAGCCAGGAATTTGACGGGGAGCTTGTTCGGCTCCCATTTCTGGGATAGCCCTCCTCATTTCCAGACACTCTGGAAGTCCAAATCTGTTCTGTGACACTTTGGGATGATGGCTGCAGCTTTCTGCTTGAATTCTAGCTGTTTTGTTCCAGACAGACTGAGGTGTGCTCCTTAGGCAAAAAAAAAAAAAAAAAATTATCTCACCCAGGGTAGTTCTCTTGATTTAAGGGCCGTTTCTCCCTGCTTTCAAGTGCCTTTGAGTTTTTTGGGTTTTGTATTCTGTCCAGAGTTTATCTTCCAGAGGGTTAGTCTAGGGCAAACTACTCTTCCGTGTACAGAATTAGAACTTTAAGATAATCTTTTAATGCTGAAGTAAAAGGGTAGGGGGAATGTTTCCAAATGCTGTTAACAGATAGGGAGCAGGAGAGGCTCGGGTGTCAGGCAGGGGGGAAAGGTGTATCAGAACAATCTGCTCCTTTAACAGATCACCTCTTCTTGTGGGACAAAAAATGGGGGTGCATGTATAGGGAGTGGGGGAGCACACCACAGAGTGCTCTAGTCTTGGGTCCCTAAAATCCAGGACACAGGGATTCAAAGGCACAGGAGGAACATGAGGCAAAGCAAAGCTGCTGGGGTGTGTGCACACGTACTGATGGGGTGTGTGTACATGTGATCACTAAGGTTAATTTAGGAGAAATCAAAGGCTAGTAAAGAACACTATATCTACCTCTCCCTTCCTCGCTGCTAATTATCTTGCCCTAAACAAACAATATTGGAATGACAATGCATCCTAGGTTAGATGTTTGGGGATGCTTGGCTTTTCTGGTTTGTCCAGAGAGATCAGGCCAGCATGCTGCTGACAGGTTAGAAATTATAACAGCTGTTCTCCGTCTGCATTTTGGGGCAAAAAGCCTGCTACCTGGGGAAAGGCCTGCAGGCCAAAGCTTGGTTCATCTGACATCCTAGACATTGGCTCAGACAGTTCCTTGAACATCTGGGAATTTGCTGTGCACATTTGAAATGTGGATTCGCATCTCCCTGAGAAGGTACGCGTTCTCTCCAGTCTGCTGCAGTCCCCAGCTCCCCAGTGCCGAGGCCTGTTGGCTTAGTGCCTTCGTAGTTCCTTTTTTTTTTTTTTTGAGACAGGGTATTGCTCTGTTGCCTAGACTAGAAAGCCATGGCGTCCGCCCACTCACAGTAACCTCAAACTCCTGAGCTCAAGTGATCCTCCTGCCTCAGCCTCCTAAGTAACTAGGACTACAAAGCACCCACCACAATGCCCAGCTAATTTTTCTATTTTCAGTGGAGATGAGATCTGGCTTTTGCTCGAGCTGGTTTCAAACTCCTGAGCTCCCGTGATTCCTCCCACCTCAGCTTCCCAGAGTGCTAGGATTGCAGGTGTGAGCCACTGTGCTTGGCCATCATCTTACTTCTTTAGGGTGAGGCACCCATATGTCAAGAAGCCTTTGTGAAATTGCAAATATGGACCTCAGATGGCTCATTAGCTGATTAGCTTATTAGCTGAACACAGTTTGAAGGGATGGGTAGAGGTTTCAGGAGAAGTTCCAAGGGCTAAATCCGGTTAGGACTCTGTCTTGGTGGCTTTGAGAAGTGTGAAGGCAACCTGGGAATGCCAGGCCCTGGAGGATCGCCTGGAAAAGAAACCCCCTCAGCTGGAGCCAGTCTGCACAGACACAGTGCAGCCACCCTCAACCTGCCTGCTGGGTTCTGTGCACATTTTTTTCCTCTTTTTTGGTACAGACAGGGTCTCCCTATGTTGTCCAGGCTAGTCTCAAACTCCTGGCCTCAAGTGATCTTTCCATCTTGGTCTCCCAAAGTGTTGGGATTACAGATGTGAGCCACCATGTCTGGCATGCTCTGTGCACACTAACTTTTTTATTAATCTGGCAAGGCTGGGGTAGGTGAAAGCCCCCTTGTGCATGTGAGTGGAAGTTTGGCTGGACTAAGGGTGGGGGCACATGGAAGAAGACTTGACTGCTTTGGATCAGGAGAAGCAGCTGCCAATGGTAGCCTGACATCACTGATAGTGCCTGGTCTGCCTGCTCAGCCCTGAGCTTAGAAAAAGCCAACGAGATGCCATAGGAATCAGACACTAGTCCCAGTGAAAACAAGTCCAGGGTCTAAAAGGGATGTCAGGCATGGTCCTTCCTTCCCAATGCTTTCTTGTTTGGCTTCATGGAGGCCTGTGTTGTGGAGGAACTTGGGTCTAATTGATGCAGACAGATGCCATGTTCCTTTGGCTGAGGCAGATGGGCAACAGGAGGAGAAGGCGGGGTGGCTATGAGGGAGCAGGTGGCATTTGTAAATATGTCAGGGGACAATCAGATTCAGTAGACACATTGGTGTCTTTCAAGTGAGAAGATGAATTCTCTCTTAGAAATGATGGGCAGGTCTGTAAAGGTAGTGATAGTATCAACGAGGGTATTGGTTCTTAGGTTATAGTGGATGAAAATCAGCTGTAGAGATTGTATTTTCAACCTTCTCCCATAGAATATGTTTTACAAGAGCTGCTAGCAATTTGCAAAATTAATTGCCACTTCCCCCCTTTCCACTATCAACAACAAAATGGCCAAATAGCAGGCAGCATAAGGGAGAAAGGAAGGTTGTAAATGCCTTGGCTGGGCTGCTGCCTAGCTCAGTAGTTTCCAGAGAGCCAGGCATTGTGTGTGCCATCGTGGGGTTCCTCGGCCAGATGTTTCTCCAGTGTGATAAGCCTTGGGCATACTCTCTAATCAAGCCCTCCAGGCCACAGCAAGGATTCTAGTCTGAACTTTGCTCAGATGTCAGCTGAGTCCAAGTCCATTGTCACCACCCAGAACTCAAGGAACAGAGATGTTGCCTTGCTCGGATGGCAGCCTGGCCCTTTGATTTTAGCTCCTTACCCCTTTGTCCAGCGGAACCTTCACGTTCATGGAGAGAGAGCCTGTTTCCCGGTTGATCATGGCTGTTCTCAGCTTTGGGAGGAAAGACAACGCTGTAAGGCCCCTGGCTCACATGGGAGGGTGGAGGATATGGAGTGGCCCTGACCAGACTAGGGAAGCACCCCACCAACATTTTGGTTCATCTGTTTTTCATCTGAGTGGAATGTGGGGCAGGAAGATAGACCTGATTCCAGATTCCTTTTAGTTTATAATTCTGGGATTTACCAAGATAGCGCTCCAAAGTGGACCTATACATTGGGGCACAGGGTGTCACATTGCTGAGACATAACTTCCTCCAGGATGAGACACGAAAACCAGGGGCCAGGCTAAAACCCCGTTGCTACTCACACTCCCTAGCTTAGAGACATGATCTCATTTGGCCTCAGTAGTCCTTGTGATTCAGCAAGGCACAGTTATATTTTTACAGTTGTTAAAAGAATTGCCCATTATAAGAATCGCTTCAGCCTTGGGCTTGGAGAGACTCTGGGAATGAGCTGCTCTGCTGAGAGGAACAGAGTGACCTCAAAGCTTCCAGCCATGCGGCGACCCAGTTAGTTGGCTAGAGAGCCTAACCAGCTTCTCCGCCCCACCTGCCCCCACTCACCGTCTCTGCTTGGTCTTCCCACTCCACTTCAGAGAGATCCACACTGTTGTAATTAGGCTTGGGTTTCAATTTCTTCCCCTCTCTGTACTGGAGTGGGCAGGTTGGGAAGAAAAACACGAGGTCAGCGTAGGCCTTGCTCGAGCTTCAGCTCTTCTGCCACCTTTCAGGTATCTTTTGTAAAGTCAAAGAATCACAGTGACTCCTTACCGTTATCCGGGCCAACTTTCCACCCAGTGAAGAGCTCCCCTCACTGACATTTATGACAGATGGCCCCACGGCCTCTGAATATTTACCATGACAAGGAGCGCCCTATTTTGTGAGTCAGCTTGTCATAGTTCGAGATAGCTCTAATTGTCCTTCCTCACATCGAGCTGAAATCTGTCTCCATGTAACTTTCCCCACTGTTCTTGGTTCTTTCCCTGGAGCTATACAGATTGTGTTTCACCTGACAACGTCTGAGCTCTCCAAAGGTACTTATTTGTCACTCCTGAGACCTTTTTTCCAAGTTAAACACCCCCAGTTTGCAGATGCTTCAACTTCCTGTAAATGTACTCTACTTTGTCAATGTCACTCCCCAAATGGAATTCCCAGGGCAAAAACCAGTATTGCAGGTGGGGGTCTGACCAGTGTGGCATGGGTGTGACCTGGGGACCAAAGCATCATGCAGCTCTGACAGCTGCCTGGAAGGTTGCTGGCTTCCTGGATGGCTATGCTGCCAGGGCAGCTCAGATGGAGATTCCAGCCTGTCAAATCCCCACGGTCTTCCTCATGGGATTCACTGTCAAATTAAATCTTCACAATCTCATGCTTGGGCACTGAGTAATTTTCAGAGCTTTCCATGCGTCCCTGATAAATTTCATCGTGTTAGGTTCAGCCCATTGTTGAGA
Source organism: Galagoides demidoff (assembly GCA_963574575.1). NCBI lineage: Eukaryota > Metazoa > Chordata > Mammalia > Primates > Galagidae > Galagoides > Galagoides demidoff. Next base: position 8,995 of record CAUYQV010178717.1, read on the forward strand.
AGAATACTTTCTGCGTGCTAATTTTCTCACTTAATGTATTACATTAACCATACCTTCCAGATTTTACAGCATCTGCCTTCCGTATGATAGAATTTTGAATGGGACAGAGACAAGGACAGATCCATAGTGCTTAATAAAGAACTCCCTCTAACTTGACACAGAGCCATTCATCAACACTCCAAGTGTTGTTATAATTTTCTGGCCCTGATTTCTCTCTCCCTTTCTCTCTCTCTATCGCCACCCCTGTCCCTGCCGTCTCTCCTGCCAAGACAAATACCAACTTATCTCCCATTAGGCCTTGCGGCACTTCCAAGGTTTAGTTTAGTAACTCTATCAAAAAAAGAAAGATAGCAGTTTGTCATCAAGCAAATTACGAATTCATCAGGGCGTCTACTTTTAGCAGAATGAAGCCGCCAGTGGATGCCTGAGAGTGTCGTAGTGATCTTACTTCTTCCAGTTTTTTGTTTATTTGCTTTTTTCAGGAAAGCATCATCTTTATTTCCTGCCCATCCAGGAGATCTTGAGGACCCCCTTTCCTCCTTCTCCGTTTCTCCTCACCCCTGCCAGGATCATGCTCCTGCTTTTGACCTTGTTGGGGGCCACACTCATCAAACAGGGGATCTGTTTCTTTTGAGTGTGGTTCAACATTCCACTGGCATTTCCTAGGTCCTGACAGCATCTGAAAGATCATTTTTAGTTCCTCATGTTAGAACTGTTGCTAATTACTCCTGCTCTGGCACTGGCATAGAAAGATTGCAGGCCAGAAGCATGGTTCTTGACTTTTTAAAATTTATTACTGGACATCTCTTCTATTATTTTTTTTTAAACTTAACTATTGTTTTCCTGCTAGCACTTTCCTTAGCGATCTCATCACATGGGCTTCACTGCACCTTTGGTTGTGTAATAGTGTCTGATCACTTCGTTTGTGTTAAGTCTGATTTCCTTAATTAGACTATAAACTTCTGTTTGCAGCATTCTTCACAGTGTCATGTGGTGAGTCACACAGGAGGTCCCTGAGATGAAGTGGTAGGTCGGAGCTTTGTATTCATGTAGGTTATAGAGATGGTGAGGGATGGGTCTCTGATCAGTGCCCCTTAATTTCACAAGTCAGCTCCAAATCCGCATTTTTATTATTTCCCTAGTGAGTCCTTTTGCTGGCACTTTGCAGTGCCCCACAGAACCACAGTGACATGTTGTGAATTCTTGCCCTATGAGCAGAGTTGTCCCTGGTGTGCCCTGATCTCTCTCTTCTCCGAACACCCACACCTTGCCTTAAATAACTTACTCGGTTGCCTTGTGGACACTGAACACCTATTTGAACCAAATGGAAGGAAACAGGGCTTAGCCTGATGCCTCCAAACAGCACCAAAGCTCTGGTGTGGGTTCTCTGGAAAGGTGTTCTGCTGCCCACTGTCCTCAGCTGGTGAAGGGGAAGGGGCTGTGACTCCCTGGGGATGGTAACTCCCTCAATTCCAGCAATCGCATGGAGAGGAGTAGCCATTAATGCTGTGGGCAGCCATGTCCAGCACCTTAGCCTTGGAGGCAGAGCTTTCAGATAAACAATGCACCTTTCTGCCTTGGCCATCCACTGCTCACGTGAAGACACCTCAGATACAGCATCAGGGTGGAGTGAGCCAGGAGGGACAGGGGCCGCTGGGAGCAGGGACTAAGACACACTCCACACTGCCCACCTGGGAGAGGGGTCCTCTCTGCTGTCATGGCCAACAGTCCAGTTACACCCCATTCCACAGGCCCTTGAGCTCTGCCCATACAGCCCAGGGCCATGATGGGGGACGGCCCTGCAGGGCTCTTTAGTCTTGGAAATGCACACCTCATTACACACTCTTAGTCTGTTCGTCAATCATTTCATGTAGTTTGCCTGGTTTCTTCCACTAGATTATAAACCAATTTGCCAACAGGGACTGTGACTCAAATACCTCTTTTTCTCACATTTTTTTCAATATTTTTCTCATATGACCCACTGGGCTCCTAAACTGAGCCCAGTGTGTGTTCCTTGTTTTGACTGTTTTGGGGAGACTGCTCCCAGATACCATGCAGTTAAGATCCCAAGGAAAAGAAGATCTGTACCTACCAAGGGTCGGAGGTCAGGGTGTGAGAGGATGTAGCCGTTGTTGGTGTTCAGAAAGGCATACCCGTGCACTCCGAGCTGCAAGGTCAGGACAGAGGGCGTCAGGGGGCTGCCTGTGCTAGTGACCAGGGCTGGGAAAGGGCTTGGGCTATAGGAGGGTGAAAGGCAGCTGCTCATGGCAGTGAGTGTTTCCAACAGGAGCTTAATGGAGCCAGTGCCATGCTCCTATCCACTGAATGGGAAGTCCTTTCCAAATGCCACGTGGACAGCAACCGCAGTAATGGGTGTCCTCACCTGACCTCTTTCCCACCATGTGCTCTTGGCACTCTGAGGATGTCATCTCACTCTCAGAACAGGGCTGTGCCACACGGAGAAGCAGACTGAGACACTAAAGCACTGGGCAGGGAGGGAACTTGTTGCAGGCCACAGAGCAAGTCCTAGCTGGTGGTGGGAAAGGGACCCAGGGCTACAAGCTGCTGTTCCCATACTCAACACCTGTACCCTCTAGAGCAGCGCTTCTCAACCTGTGAGTCGCGACCCACAGGAACTATATTAAAGGGTATCGGCATTAGGAAGGTTTGAGAACCACTGCCCTAGAGGCTGTTGGAGGGGCCCCATCCCAGCAATGGGCTTGGCTACCACTACCTGAAGAGGGTGTCCTGGGCCTGGGGGCAGATCCTGGGGAACCCGTGACCCACCTCAGGGGCCAGACCCAGGCTCACCTTGTACCGAGGCGCCAGCTTCATTAGCTCTCTCAGGGTCACATCAGAGCCCACCACCCCCAGAAGAATGCCATGAGACCGCTGGAAGGAAAATCACTGGGGTCAGGGCAGGTGCACCTTCCCGGAGTGCAGATCCAGACCAGACCAGACCCCAGGCCTACCCAGAGCCCTGAGGAGGAAGCCACCGGGCTTTAAGTGGTCCTTCCTCTGTCGTTAGATTTCAGGCTGAGCTCCCAGGAATAAAAATCTAGAACCTGTCAGAAGAGGCCGCAGGAGTAATCTCAGATGCTGGGAAGATTAATGCCCTGTATTAATATTTAAGTTGTAATCTTTAAATGAAATACAAAGTTGAATGAAATATTAATCTTCACAGCAGAAGCTGAAGTGTGGGGTCCTACAGTCCATAGCTCATGGGAGCTCTGAAGCACACAGGCCTATGATGAAACATTTCCTGGCCCAGCAAATGATGGAAGGCTCTTTACAAACAAGTCAGAGACTGCTGGACTTGGTAGGTTAAGTGTGGCTTTGCTGATAGTCTGGCAGGTGACACCCCACCCCACCCCCACCAGCCTTATATCCCTAAAGGCAGAGCAGTGGAAAACCCCTAGGTGGCTGGGTGGGATTAGACCCCAGCACCACTCCAACCAAGAGATTCCAACAGGAATTCTGCACTCAAACCCTCTGAAGGTGGCTCCACCCCTCAGCCAAGTCAAGAACCTCAGGTCTGGAGGTGCTGGCAGTGGCTCTGAGTTCCAGCCCCCTTTGCTGCCTCTCAGGAGTGGCTACTCACCGTCTCATTCTTCTTGCTGAAGACTGGCATGGCCACGGTAGTGAGCAGCATCGGGGTCTGGGCCTGTGAGGTAAGGAGCTGCCCGGGAAGGACAACAGGGTCAGAGGGTATGACCTGGGCTCCCTTCTCTGCAAAATGAGAGCTGGTAGGAATGCTTGGGACCAAGGTGGCCCATAGGGGAGGACCTGCCAATATCATTTAACAAAATCCTGGGCCCGCAGTCCTGCCCCTGAGCACACTCACTAAGCTCTCTCATCTCAGCCAGGCCAAGGAGCGTGAGCCCAGGGAACAGGCCCATCCATGCCTGCCCAGAAGCAAAGAGGTTTTGCACAGAAAGCTTTCCAGAAACCTCTGATGCCAAATCTCTGATGTGAGGTTGCTATGACTGCAGCCCAGACCAGGGAAGAGGGAGAAGACATTGGTCCACCCCCTGCCCCCACCCCTACCCCATAAGCATAGTTGAATTCTGCCTCAGGTTTACCCCGACCTGTACAGGACAGACCCATGACCTTATCTCCACACACAGGCCCAGGGCCAGTATCATCCTAGCCTCTGGGACTGCCTGATCCCCTCTGACCCCACCATGCCAGCTCCTCCTGCTGCCTTGAAGGGGGTCTGCACGTGTGCCCTACTTTACAACAAAGACAGCTGCTGGGAGTGTGCACACAGGTATGTTTCATAAACTAAATTACAATCCTAAGCCCCTTACTGGCTGAATTGACCCCCTCTTGGCCAAGGGACCTCAGAAAAGTCCTAAAAGTGAGTTCCAGCCATGAAGGGAGGAGAGGTCGGACACTTCTCATGGTACACTATCCCTTTTGGAGTTTAGACAAAAACTGACCAGCATTAATGTTAAAACAGATCACAAGACTGACAAAACAGACTCTGTGGCAATAAGATACCAAATTGTAGGCTCAGCACCCGTCTCAGTGGTTAGGGCCTGCTAAACAATAATGACAACTGCAACAACAACAAAATATCTGGGTGTTGTGGTGGGCTCCTGTAGACACAGCTACTTGGGAGGCTGAGGGAAGAGAATCACTTAAGCCCAAGAGTTTGAGGTTGCTGTGAGCTGTGAGCTGTGATGCCAGGACACTCTACCAAGGGTGACATAGTGAGATTCTGTCTCAAAACAAACAAACAAACAAACAAAAAAACCCAATAAATTGCAAACAGGACCCAAGGCCAAGCAGGACACAGGTTAAGTAATGCCTGTAGGCCTTAGGCGTGCTTAGCAGATCACCTTACTGGGTGACTGTGGCTTGCTCCATGGTTAGCAGAGTTTCTTGTCTTAACTTAGGCATTTCCTCCTACTGACTCCAAAGCTTTAGACAAGTTTAACTCTCTCAACAAATTGCTGGTTAAAGAATCTCCAAACCCACCTGTGACTTGTAACCCCCCTCCCCACCATGTAGCTTTGAGATGTTGCATTTTTGGGGGCCAAACTGATGAATACCTTCCATGTGTTGACTTACTGACTTAGAATTTTCCTTGCAATTCCTGTCTCCCTGAAATATATGAAACCAAATGGTCATCCAACTGTGGTGGTCCAAGGCTTCTTAGGTTTGTGTGTCCTGGGACCATAGTCATGTACCTTGGCTCAGAATAAAACTCTTGAGATTACTTTTTTCATTAGCAAGTCTGACCTTCCTTGAGATCAATTAAAGGAGGTTGCTGGGACATGGAAGTGCACAGAAGACTTTCAAGTTCTTCTCCTCCTTTCATCTGAAAGTGAACTACAATGACATCTGAGTTTTGTTCTGAGCCCAGGCAGACCCCTATGGGTTGGAAGGAGGTGCCCTAGTCTCTCCTGAGCTGGGGCTATAGGAAGCCAGAGGTGCTTCCTCTGTCTCTTCCATGGAAGTAGCTCCTAGGCTTTGCCCAGGCCCCTGCTGCCCGCTCTCCCACAGGACTCAGGTCACCCTCTGGATGGTTCCAGCCTGGCGCAGCTGCCCCTGCACACTTGTCTCTGGACATCAGTGTAGGTGGGGACACCTGTCCTGGGCTCAGGGTCCAGAAGTGAGTCCAGGAGATCTGCAGGTGACCTTGGTTTCCTAAGTCAGGGACAAGGAAAGGGAAGGAGGAAGAAAGAGCTGATGCAGAGATGGGGGGTTTCTAATGGAGGGATATGTGTCTTATTTATTTATTTACTGAGACAGAGTCTCACTGTATCATCCTGGCTAGAATGCCATGGTGTCAGGGCTCACAGCAACCTTAAACTCTTGGGCTCAAGTGATTTTCTTGCTTCAGCCTCCAAGTAGCTGGGAGTACAGGTTCCTACCACAATGTCCAGCTAGTTTTTCTATTTTTAGTAGTGACAGGGTCTTGCTCCTGCTCAGGCTGGTCTTGAACTCCTGAGCTCAGGTTATCTACCCACCTTGGCCTCCCAGAGTGCTAGAATTACAGGCGTGAGCCACTGCACCTCCCTGCATGTCACTTTTAAAGTGTAACTTCCTTTGTGGACAGAGAGGGAAGAAGAAACCCTGGGAGGTAACGTTGTCCATGAAATGTTAAGGACAACTGTCTGGCAATACTGATAATATTATAGGGAAGCAAGCTTTTGCCTTCCTTGTCCTTTCTGACAGACACACCCCAACACTCCAGGCCACCACTACCAGGTGTGGCAAGGGCTAGCCAGGCCAGGCTCCTCTGACAGGGCTCTACATGCCTTCCCTTCCCACCTCCCATGCATAAGAGCAAACGCCCATGACACTGCACACACAGAGTCACTTATGGTGCAGCCCTCACAGGCCGCGCTGGCTACCATAGGGCCCTGTGTCTGCATGATGAAGGTGAAGGAAGGATGGAAGGGAGGGACAAGTGTGAGACATGGTGCACAGGAAGACAAGACTCAACGACAATCCCTCCTCCTGCCTCCCCCAGCTCTCGCTCATCTATCCCCAAGATGGACACCTGGACAAGGAAAGGGGCAACCTGCCCAAATGAGGCAGGTGCAGCCCTTCTGAGCAGAGCTCTGGGAACAGCAGTTGGTGACAGCTGGATGACATTTTTGGATGACCTTATGGCTGAGCCCCTATGAAGTGGATTAATGAGTCTTTCACCCATTTGGCAAGATGGTTCCTATCTACTGTTGATAGGCAGAGCTATGTGCCACTGTCCTCATCTCACACAGAGCACATCAGAAGAAAAGCCAGAGCCTGCGTCCCCAAGCTGTTTGTCACAGGGGGTCAGCAAGGGACCAGGTTCTGGCTGATGGGATATACACTCCTGGGCCACACAGGCCTCCCAGGAAGTTTCCTTTGAAGGAGTGGAGCACGCCCCTGGCTCCTTCCACCAACCTGATGCTCTGAATGTGGTTTCAGTTGACTAGAGTTCCACCAGCTATGTGGACCAAGAGGACAAGGGTCAAATCCCAGCAACAGTGAAGGGGCCTGCAGGAAGAAGCCTCCTGGGCATGTCTCAGATGTCCACCCCAGACGTCATGTGATGGAGGGAGAAACACACTTCTCCTACTAGGCTGCTCCTTTGAGGTCCCTCTGGGTTCCAGACTGACAGACCATCAGTGAAGAGCGGGCTGCGCATGGGGTGTGATGTGAGCGGGGGGGAACGAAGCTCCTCCTTCCTTGCAAAGTCTCATCTGAAATTCTGCCTTTGATTTTAATCCCCTGTGTGTGTTCTTACTGCTTATAGTCTTTTCAAAATGCAGGAGTGCAGGAAGGGAGGACACTCAGTGAAGCCGTAGGATGAAGAATTACGGGTTGGATAGGAATGGGGACCAGGGAGGGACAACTTGGGGGGCCTGCTCCACACAGCAGGTTTGCAGATGCCTGGGAGAGCAGGGGAGTGAGAGGGAATGCAGACAGAACTTTCCCCGGTGAGGTACTATGCTTACCCTCCTGGCCTAGGAAGTCACTCTCACCTTGCTGTCCATGTAGGCCTCTGTCCAGGTGATGTCGTGGTCGTGGTTGATGACCATGGGCCGGCTGAGCACATGCAGGTACTCCATCACGTTCTCCTGGGCGTCCGCCAGCGTGGAGATCTGCGTGTAGTAGCCTGGTGGGGGAAGGCGGGTGTGGGCAACCCCTGACAGGACCGCAGACCCCTGGCTCCCGGCTCACAACTAAGCCCTATCTAGGAGTGTCTTGGTTGCAGGATGCCACTCCCCACAGTTTCACCCTCTCCTGGGGGCCACAGGCCAATGGGAGACAAAGGCCTATCCTCCCCCACCTGGAGATCTCTGAGGGGCTGCTCTGTTCAGGCCTCCCATGGGAGCAGCAGGTGCTCAACTGGGAGGACCTTAGGGGCCCAGGGCTGTGTTCCCTATTCCCTGAAGGGCATCTCCCCAGTGAGTCTTCTGTGACTGCCTGTTGTAAGGCAACCCCGTTAGAGCCAGTGATTCTGTCCTTCCCCCAATCATGTCCTGAAGGTTATGGGGTGGGATGTCACAGCCTCCTCATGGGAGCCAGAGTGTGTGCCTGCCTCTGCTCCCACAGTGCCCATGCCACATGCTGTGAAATGCAGCTGCTCTCAGCTCCTCTCAGCTCCCATTTGCCTCTTATTCCGAATCCTTGGAACCTGCCATTCTCTCTGTCTGCTATACCCCTCCCAGTCACCCCACCCAGGAGGCACCTCTGCCATGCTCCCCTAGTGCCACGACCAGCCCACACCTCTCACCCATCACAGAAAACTGCAGGTGTGTCATTAACTGGCTCCCTCCCTCGTTCCCCTGTGGTACAGTGCCCAGAGAAAGGCTGCTCCTGAGTCTGTCCTGACCCCTCAGTATTACTCGTGCCTGGGAACAGTGCCAGGTGCCCAACAAAGTTTTGTTGCATCAACAGGACCTAAGACGGTCTTGAGTTCTGATCAGAGGTAGCTGAGGACTGTTTTCACACAAAAGATTATTTCAAAGAAAATGGTAACCCTCTGCTTTTTGTAGGGGAGCAGAGCTAGTATCGGTGGTTTAATTGGCCACAGGAGGAATGGAGCAGGATGTCAGAGAGAGTTTATGCTAAAAATGTCAACCTACCCCACCTCTCTGTTTTCTACATTGTGGTTTTGTATAAACCTTTATCTGAAGGTGCAGTTCTTGTCTCTTGTGCAAACACTAGATAGATGACCTCTAATTTTCATTTCGGGTGACTCCATGACTTAAGACTCCCTGAAGGAGCAATCAAGCCTTTGCTGAAGGTGTAACGGAGAAACTTAGATTTTGTCTGCTTTTTCCAGCTAAGAAGGAGGAACAGAGGCTGCTGTCCTCCCCAGAGCCGCTTCTCAATAAGGCCCCATGCAGAAGCCTGTGCTCGGCTCAGCTCAGCATCTCTGGGTGACTGGGCAATGCCACCCCATGCTCAGGCCCCTGGGCCACGAGGCGTCTGCTGCCTCAGCACTTACCTTTATTGTTGCATGCGATCCATTTCATGCGGTCAGCAAAAGTGACTTCTCTCCCAATGAGGTAAGTGAAAACACGAACCTAACCCAAAGACACAGATGTAACATCATCTATGTGAGTCTTAGATGTTGAGCCTGGCACTTTTCAGTCTTCGTCTTTTCCAATCTCATCCCCCTTTTGAGCAGAAAAGACCCTTTAGGGAGGCTCAGGTGGCAACATGACTTCCCCAGGCCAAGGTGATCATAGGGTAAATGCAAGGCCAAGCTCACAGCTTAGCAATTCTGATGCCTTAAAACCATATTCGGGTCCCTCCACCTGAAGGCCCTTATACCAGGCTTCTGTGCCTAGGTTTGCCATAATTTTGGAACACCAAATTAGGACATATTTGAATGTGTGATTGGGTCTAATGTGAAAGAACATTGGAATGTGGGGTCATTTCATCTGTACCAGGAGAACTCTCCCCTTGGCAGTGGCAGAACCTTCCCTCCCAGCTCCTCCCCTGCCAGGAGAGTCACCTTGCGGTCTGGCCAGTTATACTTCTCAAACACTGGCTCATAGTCCTCCACAGCCCCGTCGGTGATCAGCATGATGGCCTGGTTGCAGAGACTCCCTTGCCTGGCCTCTTGGAACTGTGTGGAGAAGGGGAGGCCCATGACCACAGGCCAGGCCACTCCTCTGCCCCCACCATGTCATCAGCTATAGTACCTGCTGCAGGATCTGGAAGGCTTCGCTCAGGGCTTGGTTCACAACCCCCACTCCTTTGACCATCAGCTCATCTACCAGCTGCTTGAAATGCTGTCATAGGCAAGGTGCAGAGAAGCATCAGTGGGCAGGGACCTTCATCCTTGCTCTCAATTCAGGAGGCCATTCAGGGCTACTGCCCAGAAGGACATGCTCACAGGACCCATATCTCCACCAGGCAGCCAATTTACTGGGCTGGACCCGTACGATAGATGTTTCTCAAAGGTCCTCAAGATAAACCAAGAGAGCGTGAGTGGTTGGGTACAGACCCATGTCTATTACTGGGAGGAAATGCCAAATGTGAGTCCAGCCAGAGGGGAGGACAGTCCTAGGATGAAGGCAGGGATGACCTTGACCTCAGCATTCAGGCTCAACCACATCCAGGGGTGCTCATTTCATAGCAGAAACTACGGAGGTCCCAGGGACTGAGGCCAGACTTCAGAGGAAGTCAAACCTCAATTCTTCAGTCACAGAAGGAGTGATCTGTGACATGCAAAATCTCCCTCCAAAAAATTGCTGCCATGTCCTCTCCTCCCTGGTCTCTTACTGAAGAAAAGGACTCAATTGAAAGGGTTTGAATTTGTCTGCTCTAAGGGAAGCTCCTCATGAAGACTGACACAACAGAAAGGCCCAGGTGGGAAGCAGAAGGGGAAACTGAGTCCTGGATATGCCAGAGGTTGAAAAACCAGCCCTAGATACGTGAGATTCCCTGAGTGGTGAGGTCTCTGTTTGCTCACTGTGCTCTGCTAAGCAGCAGCATCGGTACTGGACAGTTTCCCGGGTATGTCTGCATGCAAAACCACCTGCTTGCTCAGCTCCCAATGGGAGCTTATGGGAGTGAATGAAAGGGGCTGTGGAAGCAGACTCTCCCAATCCTGACAGGAGCAGGGGCCCAAAGGCACCAGGTCACAGGTGGACACTCACCTCTCGGTTGTCTCTATCTGCCTGGACGAGGATCCCTTTAAAACAAGGCTCGATGTAATGGACATAGTCATTGTACTGCACGGGAGAGGGGAAGGGAAAAAGGAACAAACCGGTCAGTTTGGGGAGCTGGGTCCAACAAAGAGCTAAGATAGCTCACAGCAGGGTTTGGGGAGTGGATCACCAAGCCACCTGTGTAATATCATCTTGGGGAACTCAATGCTTTTGGCAATTTTTCTGGGTAGAGAGAACAGGGCTTTAACTCTGAAAATCTTCCCTCAAAGCCTGGTCTTGAGGCTACCTGAGTGATATCCATCTCCTAGGGTTTATGGAGAACCTACAGTTACTGACAGAATACCTTTGTGTCTGCCCCCAAGACCAGAGGAGATGTCTTCCTTGGAGCCTGCCATGGACAGACTCCTCCCCACCATGCCTAGGTGGGGAGATTAGAGATTGGGCCCTTTTTCCCTTTGGCCGCATCAGTGAAGAGGGTCCTTTAGCCATCAATGGAGGGGTGGGCAGAGGGAGAAAAATGCATTATTGCTGCTTTCATCTTCTTAATCAGCCTGCTTCCCCCTAGTTAAAACACAAATCCTCAAGGTGTTCCTAATCTGCCTTCTTCATGCATAGTGGGGGCAGAAAGGGGAGATGATGGGGACAGCAGTGCAGAACTGGGTAGGTGTTCTAGAAGAACATTAGAAGAGAATGTCCCCTGATGGTGACTCCCCCCACCAGCTGGAGGTACTAGGCAAGAAGGTAGGAGGGAAGTCAGGCTTTGAGAGACAAGAACTATCTCACTTTAGTGCATGTTGGACCTGTTCTCTGTGACTGTGCTGTCACTGCTACAGGTCAGAACGGGAGGCCAGCATGGAGGGCCATGGTGGGTAAGCTGCAGGTGCAGGAGAACCACTCTAGAAGGGAGAGCATTTGCACCCTAGCATTATCATTTTGAAGTCAGACAAATTTGCCTCACTATTTTTTTTAAACTAGATAAGTGAATTCTACTAAAGATAATTAGTAGAATAATTTCAGCAATGGAGGAAATTTGTCAGACTGGAGGAAATTTGGATCAGCTGTTCTTCAAAATGATACCCTCCCAGGGTAACTGTTAAAAGGGCTGAACTGGCTGGCCACAGTGTCTCATGCTTGTAATCCTAGCACTCTGGGAGGATGAGGCGGGTGGATTGCTTGAGCTCAGGAGTTTGAGACAAGCCTGAGCAAAATTGAGACCTCATCTCTACTAAAAATGAAAAACTAAGGCAAGAGGATCACTTGACCCCAAGAGTTTGAGGTTCTTGTGTGGTATGATGCCATGGCACTCTACCAAAGGTGACAAAGTGAGACTCTCAAAAAATAAAGAAAAAAAAATGAAGAAAATAATAAATGAATAAAAGGGCTGAACTGAGCCACCCTTTTCTTGCATTTTAGATCATTCTCCTAACTTGTATCTCTCCTTTTCTTCTTTATTTCTCCTGTTTCCCAGTGTGTCTGTGTTTGGATGTGATAAAGGACATGGAAGAACTGAGCCATGGTGAAGAAGCCTGGGGCTGTTCCTCCAACAGCAGGATGGAGAGTTGTGCTGGCAACAGGTGCTCATCAAGAGCACCTGGGTGTAGTTAGGGCTAAAGTGGGAGCAATTTGTTCTTAATCTTCATTGGGTTCCAGACACCTTTGAGAAATTGATGAAAAATACAGACACAGAAAAATGGATGTCTGCTTTTCATATGATTTCAGAAACTTCGTGGACCTCTCAAAGGCCATTCTTGGTCAGCCCATGGACCCTGGGTTAGGAAGAAGTCTCAGCTTTAGAAGAAAGAATTGTACACAGCAGGAAGCATCAAATGGCTGTATATATAAGTCATTCCCATGCAGGTGGAGGAAAGGCTTTTCTAGAGCAACTGACAGCTATTCTAGAACAGGAAGACACATTTACCGCAATAATATTAACAAAGTCATTCTCTCCTAGGGTGTCCAGGATGGTGGAGATGGTGTGCTTAGCAATGGCCATCCTCAGCCCCTTCATACTTCCGCTCACATCCACCAGAATCACTATGTCCTTGGGAGAAGTAGCAGCTTGGATATACCTTTAGCAGAAAAGAGAGACAAGCCCTAGATGGTACCAAGCATCTCCAAGTTATTTCTATTCAGATTCTGGCCCAAGTATACACAAAACTCAGGTCAATGTCCTACTTATTTCAGTTTCATTGTGTCCTAGAACTATTCAATGTGGTTCCAAAGCTATTGGGGTGGCAATAGTTGAGAATATCCCCGTTTAACAGGCAAAACCCTCACTCTCTTTGATTTATACCAGCCAGGGTCCCTGAGGGAAGGGGGAGAACTGGGATTCATTCTCATATTCTGTTGCAAATCTGCCATTAAAGGGGCATTTAGAGTGAGAAAAACCTAATAGCAGGTCCATTGGGAGACAACTCAGTGTTCTAGAAGGTTTGGATTGGGAAAAATGAATATAATCAGTCTTAGAGAAAGAGCAGCTATAGGGGAAAGAAAACAGGAATAGAGTTTACTCTGTGTTGGATCAAGGTTCTATACATCTGTGGTCTTGAATGGTGGTGGGGAGAGGGAAGGGAGTAGAGAAGAACCAGGCAAAACCCAACAGCTATAAGACAAATGCCAGTCCCAAAGACATTTCCCCTGTGAGATCTTACCAGCCGCGATTTCGGCAGTCAAATGTAATGACTCCATTCTCATCAGGTGTCCATTTTATACCTAGGGAAATAAAGGCTGGTTCTTTTTACTAGCTTGGTGAGGCCCCCCAGACCCCTGGCTAGGGGCTGACTCCTAGAATGGCCATGACCCCTAAGGCAGAACAGATCTGGACTTGGGCAGTAGGGTATGGACCACTGGAACACAACCTGTAAACTGAGGCAGCAAGAAAGTAGATACCTATCATCTAAACTGTCCAGATCCAGAGATGGGTGTACTTTCACAGGTAGGACCCCTTATGTGGTGCTTGGAACTCATTTGTGAAACTAAATCTCACATTAAATAGCGGAAGGGGATGCTTCAGGGAGGTGTGACATTTAACACCCCTTACCCAGCCAGTAAAGTGTGGACAAAGTGTTGAGAGAAGCAAGTGCTCTGACTTCTAGCCCACTGTCTGTAGGTTAAGCTCATTAACACTCGTGATCTTTCTTGTTGGCTGGGCTCTGAGAAATGATTTGGTTATATGACTGTAAGCTCCTTGAAATAGTTTTAGATAAGCATAAGCCAAAAGAGTTTATCACTGTTCCCCACTGTAAAGGAAAGTCTGAAGGTTTACTTCAAGAAGGAAAATTATCTGGGAAAGACAGACTGAGATACATGAATGAATGGTAAACAAATAAAACGGAAAATAAGTGGTTAATTCTGAACCAGCAATATTTATATCAGATAATAGTAGTGTCTGATCTGTGGGAATGAAAAATTTCACATATTAGATAACAATAGAATACAAGTCAGGATGGGGGGTGGAAATGGAAGCACAAAAGTTCTAAAGTCCATTATTAATGGAGAGAAGAGACTTAGATACTCAAATATGGGAAGCTCAGAAATCTCCAAGCAGGTGCAATTTAAAAATGTTTCCTTTATGCCACATTATAGCCAAATTGTCAAAAGTCAAAAACAAAACAAAATTCTAGAAATAGCAAGAGAAAAGCATCTAGTTACTTATAAGAGAAGCACCATCAGATGAATAGAAACTTTACAGACCAGGAGAGAATGAGATGATATAATTATATGTTCAAAGTATTCAAAGAAAAAGAAAACCCTGTCAAGCAAGAATATTATACCCAGAAAAGTTATCCTTCATAAATGAAGGAGGAATAAAATCTTTGCCAGATAAGCAAAAGCTGAGGGAATCCATCAGCACTAGACCGGCCCTATAAGAAATGCTTATGGAAGTCCTACACCTGAAAGTGAAAAGAGAACATCTATCATCATGAAAATGCATAAAAGTATAAAACTCACTAGTAGAGCAAACACAAACAAGAGAAAGGACTCAAAGATTGCCATTATAGAAATCCACCAAAACCCAAATGATAAACAATAAGAGAAAAATAAAGGAACAAAAGATGTATAAAACAACCAGAAATCAGTTAATAAAACAGCAGGAAAAAACCTTCATATATAAATAATAACCTTGTATATAAATGGATAAAACATTGCAGTTAAAAAAGTATGGATTGACTGGATGGATTTTAAATGACCTAGTTATATGCTGCCTATAAGAAACACATCTCACTTGTAAAGACACATATAGACTGAGAGTAAAAGGACAGACAAAAAAAAAGTCACATGCAAAAGGAAAGCAAGAATGAACAGACTTATATGAGCTAAATCAGACTTTAAGTGAAAAAGTAAAAAGAGACAAAGAAGGTAATTATATATAAATGAATCAATTCAACAAGAGTATATAACAATTCTAAACATATATGCACTCAATACCAGAGCACCCAGATATATAAAGCAGATATTATTAAATCTAAAAGAAGAGATGGACTTCAATACAATAATAGTATACAACAATAGTTAGAAACTTCAACACCCCACTCTCAGCATTAGGCAGGTCATCTAGATAGAAAATTAACAACAAAACATTAGATTTAAATTGCATTTTAGACCAAATGGACCAAGTAGGCATTAATAGAACATTTTATCCAACAGTTACAGACTCTTCTCACCAGCACCTGGAATATTATCCAGGATAGACCATATGTTGGGACACAAAACAAGTCTTAATGATTATTTTTTTTTCAAATCAAAATTCCAAGTATCTTTTTGGACCACAATGGAATAAACCTAGAAATCAATAACAAGAAGAACGTTGGAAACTGTCCAGATACACAAAAATCAAACAACATGCTCCTGAAGATATTAAGGAGGAAAGCAAAAAATTAATTGCTTGAACAAATGAAACTTGAAATGCAACATACTAAAAACCTATGGGATACATTAAAAGCAGTTCTAAGAGGGAAATTTATAGCAGTAAATGCCTACATCAAAAAAGTAGAGGCTCAGCACCTGTGACTCAAGTGGCTAAGGCACCAGTCACATACACCTAAGGTGGCGAGTTTGAATCCAGCCCGGGCCCACAAAACAACAATGCTGCCGGCTGCAACCAAAAAATGGCTGGGCATTGTGGTGGGTGCCTGTGGTCCCAGCTACTTGGGAGGCTGAAGCAGCGGACTCGCTTGAGCCCAGGAGTTGGAGGTTGCTGTGAGCTGTGATGCTATAGCACTCATCACCCAGGGCAACAGCTTGAGGCTTGGTCTCAAAAAAAAAAAAAGTAGAAAAGTTTCAAAAAACATACTACAAGGAACCCAGAAAGCAAGAACAAACCAAACTCAAAACTAATAGAAGGAAAGAAATAATAAAGATATATCAGCGAAACAAAAAGTTGATTTTTTAAAAAAATAAAATGGATAAATTTCTAGCTAGACTAACCAAGGGGAAAAAAGAGAAAACCCAAATAAAATCATGACTAGCATGGGCAATGTGACAATTTTGACCACAGAAATAAAAAAGAGATTATTATAAACAACTCTGCTGCTTTAAACTAGAAACCTAGAGGAAATGGATAAACTCTGGATACATACAGCCTACCAAGATTGAGTTAGGACTAAATAGAAAACTTGAAAAGACTAATAATGAGGAATGAGATTGAATCACTAATTTAAAAAAAAAATCCCCCAAAGAAAAGTCTAGTACCAGAGGGCCTCATTGCCAAATTCTACCAAACTTTCAAAGAACTATCCCCAAGTGTCCTCAAACTATTCCCATAAGTTAAAAAGGAGGGGATTCTCCATAATTCATTCTCCCAGGTGGGCATTACCCTGATACCAAAACCAGATGAGGATACAACACAAAAAGAAAAATGCAGGCCAATATCCCTAATAATTTAGATGTAAAAATCCTCAAAAAATAATAGCTAATTGAGTCCAACAGCACAACAAAAAGATAATGCACCACAATCAAGTGAGACTATGCTAGGAATGCAAGAATGGCTCAACATATGCTAATCAACAAATGTGACACATCATAGCAACAGAATAAAGGACAAAACCCATATGATCATCTCAACATATTCAGAAAACCATCTAATAAAATTCTATATCCCTTCATAATAAAAACTTTCAACAAAGCAGGCCTAGAAGAAACATACTACAGAACATATATGACAAACTCACAGCAAACATCACACCGAGTTTGGAAAAAAATGAAAGCCTTTCCTTTAAGAACTGTAACAAGACAAGGATACACACTTTCACCACTTCTATTCAACATACTACTGGAAATCCTATCTAGAGCAATTAGGAGAGAAAACAAATAAAAGGTATCCAAATTGGAAAAGAGGGAGTCAAATTTGTCCCTTTTTCCAAATGATGAGGTTTTATGTCTAGTAAAACTTAAAGACTCCACCAAAAAATTCTTAGATCTAATAAATAAATTCAGCAAAGGTGCCAGATACAAAATCAAGGTACAAAAAAAATCAGTACTCTTTCTATATACCTATAATGAACTAAATGAGAAAAAAATAAAGAAGACAACCCCATATACAACAGATACTGATAAAATACCTATGAATAAATTTAACCCAGGAGGTGAAAGACTTTTACAAGAAAAACTGCAAAGCACTGATGAAAGAAATTGAAGAGAACACAAATGGAAAGACATAGTTGCTCATAGAGTAGGAGAATTAATATTGTTAAAATTGCCCAAAATAATCTACAGATTTAATGGAATCTCTTTCAAAATATCAATGTCATTTTTCACAGAAATAGAAAAAACAATTCTAAAATTCATATGGAATCAAAAAACAGCCTGAATAGCCAAGGTGATCCCGAGGTGGGTGGGGACCCAAAAGACAAAAAACAAAACTAGAGACATCACACTATTTGACTTCAAAATACATTGCAAGGCTACAGTAACCAAACAGCATTATATTGGTATAAAAATAGGTATATAGAACAATGGAACAGAATAGAGAATCCAGAAATAAATCCATGTACTTACAGCCCATTAATTTAACAAGGCACTAAGAAAACATATGAAGAAAAACACATCGTTTTGAATAAATGGTGCTGGGAAAATAGAATATCCATATGGAGGTGAATGAAACTGGACCCCTATATCTTACCACGTAAAAAAAAATCAACTCAAGATGGATTGATGACTTAAATGTAAGACCTGAAACTCTAAAACTCCTAGAAGAAAATATGGGAAACACAACAATGGAAACACATTGTTCTAGGCAAAAAAAATTTATGGTTAAGACCTCACAAGCACAAGTACCAAAAAAATTGACAATTGGGATTATATTAAACTAAAAACTTACATGCAACAAAAAACCCAATAATCATCTTTTATACTTTGTTGGTGGGAATGTAAACTAGTACAACCGCTATGGAAAACATTATGAAGATTTCTTAAAATCTACAAATATAGCTTTGATATATCACAATATGTATGATGTAACAATCCCACTATTGAGTATTTATCCAAAGGAAAAGAAATCAGTATATCAAAGGATATACCTGCACTTCCAGGTTTAATGCAGCAGTATTCACAACAGCAAAGATATGGAATCAACCTAAGTATCTATCAATGGACAAATGGATAAAGGAAATGTGGTATATATACACAATGGATTACTATTCAGTCATAAAAAAAAATGAACCTTAGCATATGCAGCAGCATAGACAAAACTGTAAGTCATTATGTTAAGTGAAATAAGCTGGGCATGAAAAAACAAACATTGCATGTTCTCACTCTTAGGTGAGAGCTAAAGATAATGATCTTATGGAAACTAAAGAGTACAATAATAAATACCAGAGGCTGGGAAGAGTGTCTGGGTTGAGGGTGGGGAGTCAAAGAGAGGTTGGTTAATGGATACAAATGTACATTTAGATAGAAGGAATAAGTAAATTCTAATATTTAATAGCAGAGTTGGGTTACAATAGTCAACGGTGTTATATTGCATATTTCAAAATAGTTGGAAGACTTGAAATGTTCCCAACATATACAACTGATAAATACTCAAGGTGATGGACACCCTAAATATCCTGACTCAATCATACACACTCTATGCATGTAACAAAATATCATATGTACCCTATAAATAAGTACAAATATTTTGTATCATTAAAAATAAGATGATAGCACATTCAAATATATCAACACTTACAATGAATGTAAAAGTGCTTAACTTGCCAACTAGCAAAAGAGAGTGCCAGTTGGACAAAAATTTAAAAGTTATATTTTTAAGAGCTATAGCTAAAACAAAATCAAAGTAAAGGGATGGCAAAAAATATATATTAGCTAAATACTAACCAGTGCTGGTGCCACTCTATGAAAATCAGACAGAGACTTAAATTAAGTGATATATGGGTTAATGAAGGTCAAGAAACATAAAATCAGCAAAGATACAGAATATTTAAGCGACACAATTAACAAGCTCGATCTAACAGCAAATATAGAATTTTACATCCAACAATGAGAACACCTATATTCTTCTCAGGTACACATGGCGTATTTATAAACATCCTAGGCTATTAAAAGAAATTTAAATTAATTCACATAATTAGTACTTTCTCTGACCACAAAGCAATTGAATTAGAAATTTATAACAAAAAGGTAAATATACAATTCCTATATATCTGTAAATTAAAAACATAATTTTAAACAATTAAATTATCAAATAAGGTATCACAAGGAAATTTAAACATATTTAGAAGCAAATGATAATTAAAACACTACTGTGATGCCCAAACCACATGCAACAAAATTTGAAAAACAATAAATTAAGAATCAATAGAGTGAAAAGGCAACCCACAGAATGGGAGCAAATATTTGCAAATCATATATTTGGCAAGAGGTTAATATCCAGAATATATAAAGAGCTTCTGTGACTCATCAACAACAACAAAAAAGCAAACATCTTTATTTTAAAATGGGCCAAGAACGTCAGCAGACATTTCTCAAAGATGATATGCAAATGGTCAATAAGCACATGAAATGATGGTCAATATCACTAATCATTAGGAAATGCAAATCAGAATCACAATGAGACCACATCTCATACCCATTAGGATGGTTACTGGTGAAAAAAACTGAGAAAGAAAATCAAAACAAAATAAAAACAAAAACAGAAACTCCAGAAACAACCAAACTCCAGAAATCTGGCAATATGTGCACTGTTACTGTAAAACCATGCAACTGCTGTCAGAAATTGTATGGTGATGTCTCAAATAATTGAAAATAGAATTACCACATGAGTCAGCAGTTCCCCTTTCAGTTATATATCCCAAAGAATTGAAGGCAGGGTCTTGAAGTGATATTTGTACACCAATGTTCATAGTAACATTATTTATAATGCCCAAAAAGTGGAAGCAAAAAAGTGTCCACCAATAGTTGGATGGATAAATAAAATGTGGTGTATATATAAAATGAAATATTATTCAGCCTTATGCAGGAAGGAAATTATGATACATGCTACAACTTGAATGAATACTGAGGGGATTATACTAATGAAGTAAGTCAGTCACACAATGACAAATGCTGCATGATTCCACTTAATATGAGGTTTCTAGAGCAATTAAAATCATAGAGACAAAAAGGTAGACAAATGATAGACTTAAATGAATAAATCTGAAAACTCAGATGAAGGAATTCTCAAATGGAGAAATTCTAAATAAAAGTATTTCATCAAATTTTAAAACAAATAGAAAACTGCATTAGCATTACAAGTATTCAGTAAACTGAGTTGGTAATTTTATATTCCTATAGAGAAAAATCAGGCCTATATGGTTTAATAGATAAATTTTATCAAGGAAAAGATCATTCTAATCTTATTAGTATGCTTCCAGAAATCAGAAAGAGGGAATACTTGCAAAATGATTCTATGAAGGTAGTATAACTTTGAAAATCTGACAAGGACAGTACAGGAAAGAAACATTACAGGAACATTTCAATTATAAATATAGACGCAAATATCCTAAACAAAAATATTAGTAAACCAAATCCAGCAAGTCATACAAACATAATTTACTATAATCAAGTTAGGTCTTTCACAGGAATGCAAGAATATGTTAACATTAGAAAATTCAAGGCCTGGAGCAGTGGTTCATGCCTGTAATCCTAGCACTCTGGGAGGCACAGGTGGGTGGATTGCCTGAGCTCACAGGTTTGAGACCAGTCTGAGCCAGAGTGAGACCCTCATCTCTAAAAATAGCCAGGTGTTGTGACAGGTGCCTGTAGTCCCAGCTAGTTGGGAGGCTAAGGCAAGAAAATCATTTGAGCCCAAGAGTTTGAGGTTGAGTGAACTATTATGCCATGGCACTCTACTGAGGGTGACAAAATGAGACTCTGTTTCAAAAAAAAAAAAAAGAAAGAAAGAAAGAATGACAGAAAAGAAAAGAAAATTCAGTATTTAAGTGGGCAAAGAATAATATTCATTTCACAGAAGAGGAAGTACACATAGCTAATAACATGTAAAAGAGATGCACAACTTAATGAGTGATCCAGAAAGTGTGGTATCAGAACACAGTGAAATGCCATTTTATCCTAAAAATTATTAACAAAAAATTTTAAAGTTTAACAATATGCAGAGGTAGAAAAAATTCATTGATAAGATCTCTTATTCATTGCTTGTAGGAATATAATTAATGCAAGTATTTTGGAAAACAATTTGAAATTTTCTCTTAAAAGTTATATCCATATATCTTAGGACCTAGTAATTCTATTCCTAAGTGTATATTCCAAATAAACTCTTATAATATGTCTCAAGAGACATGTATAAGAATGTTCATAACAATACTGTTCATAAAAGTAAAAAACAAAAACTGGAAACAACCAGATGGTGTCATGAGGATGGATAAACCATGATATATTTATCCCAAATAATAAATGACAACCCACATGAATTTTGGTAGCGCAATATTGAATGAAAAATTAAGTTCTAAAATTTTATGCGTTAAACCAGCTTTACAAATTTTAAAAACAAGCAAACCAGTGAGATAATTCTGGAAAGATAGTAGAGCATTAGAAACACCAAGAAGCTGTATCTTTACCTGGATAACAATTGCATTGGTAGAATCTGCCTGACATAACTATTTTGGGTAACTATTTTGGGATTCTGAAGTCTATTAAAGGCTTGCAACTTCCAGTGGGAAGTCTTGGGTAGTAAATTGCAGTTAATTTCTGCCAATTTCAACTCTCAGCACAGGACAGCTGCTTACCCCCCAACTCTATGGAAGCAGCTGTGCATGTGTTCTTAGAGCAGCCTGCACACAACTTTCAGGGACTAGGGTGGGCAAAAGAATACTGTTCTCCAAATTATGAAGGTTGGGGTTCTGATTTCTGATTGCTGCTTCTGATCACAAAGGTTCTGATAAAGAAGTGGTTGACCGTTGTTGTTAACCTCTTCCTATCGTTGCAAGCCCCTCTCCCTCTGGCTGACATTAGTTCCAGAAAATCTAAACAGTTCTTGCCCCTTTTCTTTTCCTCCTTTCATTTTTCTCTTTTTCTCCTTCTGTGAGCCAGACATTAAAGACTAGAACACTCACACACAACTGCATATACAGAGAAAATTATAAAGTGATCATGCATGGCCAAGGAAAGGCTCAGAAAAGACCTTAATTTAACAGGCTCAGAGGTAGCAGAGGTAGCAGCACAGAGAGCTTATAACCACCACCACCACCACCAATAATGACAACCAGAGAAGGAGGAAGAATCTGATTTCCAGAGTTACTACACCATTTGATTCAAGTATCCAGTTTTCAATAAATAAATCACAGGGCATACCAAAAATCAAAACCAAAACAACAGAAAACAAACCCAGGAAAGTATGGCCCATTCAAAGTAAAACAAATAAATCAACAGAAACTGTTTATGAAATACAGCATGTGATAGATCTCTCAAAGATCTATTTCAACGAGTATCTTCAAGATGGTCAAAGAACTAAAGAAAGATTTAAAGAAAGCAAAGAAACAATATATGAATAAAATGGAGGTAATAATAAAGAGAAGAATGTAAAAAGAAATAAAAATATATTCTGAAGATGAAAATACAAATGAAATTAAAAATTCACTAGAAGCATTTAAAGGTATATTTGAGAAGGCACAAAACAGAATCAGTGCAATTGAAGACAGGACAATGAAAATCATTGAGTTTGGCTCAGCACCCATAGCACAGTGGTTATGGAACTAGCCACATACACTAAGGGTGGCAGGTTCAAACCCGGCCTGGGCTAGCTAAATGACAACTGCAACAAAAAAATAGCTGGGCATTGTGGTGGGCACCTATAGTCCCAGCTACTTGGGATGCTGAGACAAGAGAATTGCTTAAGTTCAAGAGTTTGAGGTTGCTGTGAGCTGTGATGTCATAGCACTCTATCGAGGATGACATAGTAAGATTCTGTCTCAACAACAACAAAGAAAGAAAG